>JAOEHY010022965.1:0-20474 GCA_025447955.1 Psilopsiagon aurifrons
AAACGCCCAGAGGGTTGTCTGGGTACCCAGAATTCACCTTTGTACTGGGCCATTCTGCTTCTGCCTGCTGGGGAGGGTTTGCTGGTGTGGAAGGCCTTCTGCCTGAAATTTAATTCTTAAGATAGCCTCAGCAGAATTATCCTTCTTTCTTATATAGCTGAGGATGCCATATTGGCTCTGTTTGATACTTTCATAGGTTCAGTGTAGTTTTAGTGGCGGGCTAAACCAAGTGAATTAGCTGTAATCTGCTACAAGTGTGAAACGTCTTATTGCTTAAGTAGTGAAATTGTAGGGAGTTTCACTTTTCAGTAACTGGCAGCCTTGCAAGCTGTCCAAGCAACTTCTGCATCTCCATAGGCTCTCAGTGTATTCTAAAAGGGTGCTGCCTTATCAAACATGTTGGCTGCTTGCCTGGACAATTAATGAACCATGCTGCCACAATTTTTTGACAGTGAGTTGGAAATTTCAATTTAGTTCAAGGCCTCAATTGATTACTTCTTATAGTCTGACACATATGAGTAAGCTGAATTCTCCCATCAGTAATGTAAAAAGCATTCACCCACTTACTTGCTACTCAGGCAGCGCCTCAGTGAATACGAAGCACCTCCTCCACAAGTGCGTGAACATTCACTCCATGAGCCCCAGGCATCCCACAGTGAGTCTCGGTCTTCCTCGGAACGAGCTGTTCTGGAACTCTGAGGAGAGGAAGAAAATTTGCTTAAAGGACAAAAAAAAATACTGTTGCTAGTTTAACCTTTCTTTTTACTGGATATTATCTTGGTCATGGAAAGCACCAAACAGATCTGTTATTCTCTGACATTCCTACTGATTGGCAGCTGGTTCTTGTAGTAGGGGTTGCTATATGAATTTGCTTTCATCCTTTCAGTATCATATTCTGTCTCAGTTTGAGACTAGTGATGACTATTACAAAAGAGTGCTTTGGACAATAGTGAGGCATGGGATTTTTCCTGATTAAAAGGTAGAGGTAGCACACTCTAAACATTAGAAATTGTGTTTTGAAGTTTTGTTGCCATGTTAGTAATGGTGAAAGGGCCTTCCAAGATGCTCTTGATGGAAAACAGAATCACAACCTGGTGAATCAACATGATACAAAGGCATTCAACATAGCAGCTTTCATGCACTCACCATTAAGGCACTGAAACTACCATTATTTATCTGTCCAAAGATCTATAAAATTTTCTGGACAAAGATTACGTAATTGTGTCATCACTACTATTTGCTAGGTATAAACCAGCGTGTTTTATTAAAAAAGAAAATGCACACTGCCTGAAGGGCTGGAGTTCTCTAACGTGAGTCACAGACACAGGCAGTGCTATTCCTAATGCTAGTGGCTGGGTGCGCAGAGCTTTAAGAAGTTAAGTTAAAGAACTATAAAGAAGCATCAAACTTTATAAGGAAGCAGCACTGATGTACTTAGAAAAGCTCAGCCCTTCTAGGATTAGCTCATAAATGTACAGCAGTTCCTGCCTCAAACAATGCAGTCATGCATGTATCCAGCATTTCATTTTCATGGAAGCAAATGCATATCAGAAATATAGATCTATAGGGTCACAAATGATTTAACCATTTACATACATATTGTCTCTTGCAGACAATATTATTTTGCTCTAAGAAACTGAATAACATACAGAAGCATGCAAGGGTGCATGGAAAATGCCTGTATCTGATGGAGAAGAGGCAGCATCCTCCTTCACACTTGGTTTGTGCTGTGGGCCAATAGCTGGTAAATAGCATTTCTAATGGCATTTGGAATAAATGAGAAGACAGGACAACTGTGTGAGGGAGACTTTCATGGTACACCTTCAACAGAGAAACATCAGCAGGCATTATTGCTAGCCTATATTAAAGGAAGCAACTTTAGCTTTCAGTACTATTTGAGACACAGAGATAGCTCAACTGAAAAAAATTTCAGTGAGGCTAAAAGTTTTGTCATTAAATCTGAAACTTGGTCAAATATACCAGCCTTGAATATTGCCACTCACAGGCAAAACTAGGAAATCTTAGCAATGGTTTAGGGCTGTAAAGAGTTTCAATATTTGTCTAAGGGAGATACTGAATTTGTCACACACGAGCCTGAACAGCTTGTGTCTGTAGAGAGAAGGACTAAGTCTGGTACAGTAGGATAAGAAATGTGTGTTCACTGGGATTAATCAAGGTAAAAGGTTAACTTTCAGAAACCAGAATACATTATATATGATAATCATTAATAATGAGAATATGGAAACCATTTATTCATATAAAATTTTGCAAGGGGATTGTGATTTCACATACTAGTGTCATTGATGATGCTGAATAAACAGCTAGGCATAAGACTAGACGAAGTGAAAGCCACTGTCTGTTACTAGCTGTCTCTCTACTCAGCTCATTTAGAAGGCCAAAATCTTGCACTGAACTCCATTCTCCTGAAAACAGAAAGCCCATAATTTCAGTGTTACATACATTTGCACCCTTGGTCCCTAGTTTCATGTGTCAGAAGGATTAAAACACTGCTGGTGCTGTTCCCAAAGTCACATGGGAGTCTTCCTGCCCTGAAGTAAGACATTAGCTCATGGATCAGTATTTATCTTACTCAGATTGACAGAGTAATTGTATCATTATATTCCTTCCAAAAGCCTGATACTACTCTGAGATACCGCTGGTACACTAAATAGTGGTAACTAAATGAAAGCTGATCATCTTAAACTTGCTTAAGTCATCTCAGACCGTGTGCCAAACTGGCAAATTTCTATGAAAATACTGTTTGAAGGAAAAAAAAATAAATTAAGATTTGCAGTACACCTGTCTGTCCATTTTGTCTTCTTTCCCTCTCTTCCCATTATTGCTTTTATCAAGGTACAGTACAAAACTGATCCTGAAAAATGAGTCAGGCTCTTTCGCAGGATAGGTTAAAAAAGAAAGGATTTTCCACTTGGCAAACACACTAAATACGGTTATTTCTTTTGAAAGGAAATGCTCAGTGAGTAGCAAGGGTCAGGTGCAGGACCAGCAACATGCCAGACTTGTCACCCAGCCACATCTCCCCAGCACTGCACAATGGTCCCCTGCTGCATTCCTCATGCTCCTGCTCATGGACCCTTCAATGGTACAAGTGCTCGTTTTTTTGAACAGAAGTATTTTGAAAGGCAAATACACAAATGACACATAAGTGGAGTTGAGTCTATTTGGCCTTCTGATACAAAGAAGGTCAACCAGTTTGAAAGACCTTTACGATCTGGTCCAAAGCATGCTGAGGTCAAATGTAAACTCCATCAAATTAAAGGGGCTCACAAGCAGAACATTAAAAGAGCACCCAACACAATTTATAAAGTTTTTTTTTTTTTTTTAAATTAATTAAATAAATCCTGTGAATGAGAAGGGAACTAAATGCAGCATGCAGAAGGCAAGCTTTCTTCAAAGAGCTCTCCTGAAGCACTTCATGCTGCCCTATCTTAGCACTTTCGCCAAATGGAGGTTACCAGATATGCTACATAAAATTACTATTCTATGGTGCAGCTAACCTCCGTTTTCATTTTGCTTTATGGTACCCAGTTCGCAGTAGCATTTTAAACACATGTAGTACTTTATTCTGCAGAACAGCTTTTGGAAAACAGAAATATTTTCTATTTTCCAAGAAAAAAAATAGAATATAGTTTTTATAGAAAATAGTTTAGATGGGCAACTGAATTCGGTTTTTGTTGCTGTAACATTTAGTACAATGCAATTTTGTTTTATTAAATTTTATTTAAATTAATTTAGACTGTGAAAGATGATACTGGATTTGCCTAATGGTCGTATAACAATTACCTGACACTCGGTTTATCCTCCCTTTATTAAGTGCAAAAGAATTTCACTTCAACACAATTGCAAGGGTAAAAGTAAAAATTCCAATAACATAACTGAACAAATTCTGACTATGGCCAGATGTGATCCATCCTTCTAGGATACAATCTCATTAACATTAACGTGTCAGATAAGAGGAACAACAGACCAATTTACTGAGGTTATTTCAGCTGACTGCTTTCCGAAGGGTATTGTTTATAAAACAAAAATGTGTGTTTGCACTTTTAGTCTTCTAAAGAGAAAATGTGTATCTGTGCTTTTAGTTTACATAGAAACAAATATCTTCAAACTGCAAATGGGTGCTTGTCTGGATCACTCATCACTGGTTGGAAGTCCAAAGACATAACTAAAAAAGGTTGCAAGGTAAAGTCATGTGAACCAAGTACTCTTACCTCATCACGAATTATAAGGATCAGCACAGCTAGACAGTCTGAGAGTCCAATTTTTTCTGAAACAAATTGCACTCCCACCCGGAGGAGAGCCATGTGCCTGTTATTTGCATTCGAAGATTTGTTATAAGACCTATATATTCCCAGAAAGCATGTGATCTCAAGCTGGAACAGGCTCCAAGTTTTCTTTTAACAAGTGGAATAAACATAATTCATTTCAACTCCATCCATATTTAATGTTAAAGAAAACAAAGAGGTGTTCCTTCCTGTAAACTACACAGTTAAGATTGAGTTTGAAATTCTAGCAATGCCTGAAAAATCATTTTCAATCTGAAAGTTGTTTATTGCAGCTTCAAAAGATAAATACTGTTACTAGCTAAGAAGTCACTGTCTGGAACAGATTTTTCTGAAGTACCTTATATCACTAATTAATAATTTCTACCCACTAAGACACACCTAACCTGAGGGTGATTCTTCAACTACCAAGCAACACAGCAGCTCTGGAAGAAATGAGCTTTAGGACTCCCAAAAGATTTCTGTAATAAGAAAGAGAAGGAACACCTTCTGCTTTTGGACAAGAAAGCAAAAAAGGATCATGTGTACAAAATGAAATCACTGTCAGTGGTTAGGGCACTCAGGTTAAGATGCTTGCAAAAGGGAAAAAAAAGAGGCTTTAAACAGAACAGAGGATTTTTTATAAATTAAAATAATCTGACATAATCATGTAAGACTAAAAAAGCATGGTATCCAATTTTATACTAAAAAAATATATAAAATCCAGCATCAGTGCCTAATAGTGATTTCTGACTTTATTAAAGAGTTGTCAGGCATTCATGTTATATTTAGACTAGGAGATGAACAACAGGTCTTTTGTACCCTCGCCATTAACACACAGTGCACAGAAATAATTTAAACTGTACGGGAGAGTATGCAGAAAGTATAACTGCCACACCTGCTAAAATCACAACAGCTGCCTGGCCATTCAGGAGCCGAATCCCTCATGAAAAAAACATGTTTTGTCTAAGAACTTGTGTGTACACTTGTGGCTGCACAGAGGGAGGAACATGAAAAGTAGCAAGACCTATGTTCGTGTCCTGGGACTTATAAAAGGAGTTCAGCCTTAAGAAAGTCAATCTTGGATGTGTACTGGAATTGAATTTAAAATTTTGTTTGGAACTGTGCTATCCCTACAGAATCCAACTATTTGACACTGTCACACAGTGACATACATGCAGTGTGTATAAATGCAGTTCATGTTGTTTAATTGCTCCTTAGTTTCTGAGGGTTCCAGTCTTCATCCCCATTCAGCAAAACATTGCTAAAGTAATATTTTTTAAAGCATGAAGTATGTTCCCTAGGTAAAACAGCAATACTGATAGTAGAAAATGCAGCTAACCTCTTGTTGGACTACGGAATTGATACAGACTTTAAGCCACAGCTATTTCCCAGATGATATGCAATGCTGGGTTTGTTTAAAATATTTAAATCATATGGTTCTTATCATATTCCCACTGTTTAGGGGTATGATGAACTGTCAGTGACAATATGCAAGGCTCCTCTGAGGCCATTGCCTAAACTTGTCTTCTGCTACTGTGAAAATGATATTAGAGACAGGAAAACAGTATTTTCCCCTATTATGTGGCCTTTCTGCTCTCCTTTTTCAGCTACATCCAAGTGTATCCCTACATGAATTCTTGCCAATCCATACATTCTCCTTTTTTGAATAATCCTTAATCGTCCTTTGATGTTAGTTTGTCACTGACAATAAATATGTACTTCACACGGTACCTAAATGTTGTCTGTAGTAAACCAGAAGAAACTACTCTCAGCACTTAGGTAATAGGTGTGTAACACCAGGAGACAAGGCCAGAGACCTCATCTCTTTTTAAGGAACATTATTTCAAAACTTCAACCAGTGTAAATATATGGTTTATAAGATTTCATTTGCACAATGTTGTGTATCTTTGCTGCATTTCATCCAAGGTAACAGCTGGATTACAGCTCATATGGGAAATTGCCTGGAAATCTCTGGCTTTTGAAGGAAGGCAAGGCAGAACAAAATCACAGCCAGTTGAATTAATATTGGTAATTACTGTCAAACAAAATGTTAACATGCAAGACATTCCCAAGTAGCTGTTGAAACTTTTCAGAGTGAATATCTTGGAAACATAATAAGTGAAATATTCTGACACATCCAGTTTGCAATGTACAAGAAACATGTTTAATACATCTAGGCAGAGAGTTGTACATTGTTTTAACCTGTACTGTATGACCGAGCACAGACAGTTTTCCAGAATAACTGTACGATACCAAAGAAACGGCTTGCTAAAATAGGGCTTGCTAAGCATAATTCTCTGAAAGCACTGGGATTCCCTATGACAATAGTGGTCCTCCACTCCAAACAGGTATCTGCTATTTCATGTACCTCTTGAATGCAGAGATCCCTGACCGGCCTTAGAACATAACCAAGGACTTAACAGGAATGAATACCAACCTATTTTCTTTTACCAAGGGGGCTGCTTCGAGGTCAGGATAGATGAACATTGTTTAGCTGCTGTGGTAGTTAGCTTGCCTTCCCATTATCATCACTGTAAAGATAAAAGAGGATTTCAGGCTCCACACCTGCCACCCTCCAGGACCACTCAAGCTGGAAAAATCTGCCTACCTGGCATTCTAACAAAGTTATGGGAGTTCTACTCTCACAGAAGTTGAAAGAATATGAAAGAAAATGCCCCTGTGCCCAAGCTGCCAAAACTGTTTATTGCACATGAGATGCTCAGCGACCACAAGTGCAACTGATCCCATGATTAACTTCATGCTGTTCCATGTGGCGAATTCAGAATGGCGCCTACAGAACTGTTCAAACTACAGCCAGAACACTGATTTCTTGGGCAAACAACCTGGAAAGAAAAGTAGCTGCAATATGCACTAGATGTTTTGAAGTAGAAGTAACTATACCTTGTACATTGGCTTCCCTGCTCCCTGGGGGGCAGCAGCACCCTCCTATACAGGGTGTGGGGGCTGTGAGCTGAACAGTGGCAGCCCACTGGCCACCTTCCACAGTCTTGGAAATGAACTGAGGAATTTTTGCCTTGTTTGCACTTGCAAGGCCAAGGAAAAGGCCTTAAGGGAATAAAGAGAGTATTTCCGATGGAAAACCCCTGGCACAGTAACCCTTGATCAGAGTGACTCCATGCCCCAAGGAAGGCACTGGCACAGGAGCACACACATGTGAGGGTATATACTGTACTTTGAGTAATTACTGTATGCTTAGACATCTCCTTCTGGGTAGTTTTTAACTTGCCCTTTCTTCAGGATCCATAATTCAGACAAAAGGAGAAGACACCTTGATTATAAAGGGGAGAAGAAGGAATTTCACTGAAATATTCTCTTGCAGTTTTTCAGTTCTTATTCAGCTCCCATGAACACAGACACCTGACATGCATGCAGCTAGCTTGGTTCCCAGGGACATAAGTAAAAATTTGCTGTGTTAGACCTTGTCAGCACAGAGTTTCTTTTTGGTTTCTTTTCACAAGCACATTCATGCAAGGCAGGCTCATTGCTAAGGGAACAGAAAAAGGAAAATTACGGCATGTTTTCATTTTTCACAGGAAAGCAAAGGTTCATCGAGGCGAAATAATCACTCCTCCCTTCCTACTCATGTATGACCTGATGATATGGCCATTGCACAATAAGGACGAAGTGTCACACTGAACTCTGTCTCTTGAAAACAGAATGTCTGTAGACTCAGTGTCATACTTGTACCGTATGACAGTCATTAGCTTTGCATATCAAGTGTTCCCTGAAGGATAAAAAAACATTGCCAGTGCTTTCCCTATAGTCCCATGGGATTATTTCTGCTCTGAAGCAATTCATATAGTTGCATATACAAAGTCTCTTAAAATTCATAATAAGGAGTACACAGCTTCTAGTCTGCAACGAAACTGGGAAGCAATGACGTACAGCCATCTCAGGGCTTTAGGAGCTGAACAGCATTCCGAAACCTGGACTGGCAGTTGTATCCCAGGAGAAATTTTCCAAACGTGAGCTCATTTCTCCTTCTAAAAGGGCAGCAACCAGCTGGGGGTATGCGCTGCTGGCAGAGGATGGAGCTGACACCATATCACTTCAACATGGTGCATACTGCACTCCCTGTAACATTTTATAACAGAGCCTTATAAAACTCAGATCAGTCCTATCTTGCACTCCACTTACCCATATGAAAATATACACCATGAGAGTGATGCGAATACAAGAGCTTGCTTTCTTGCTTTCACAGACTCGAGTTACAACACCCTGTTGCATTTAAATCCTGCTGTGCTGGTGTGAACACCACACATGGGTGATCCAATACAGAGCCGATCCAAGCTGGCTCAGCCTCAGAACTTTGCCTAATTCACTCAGAAGGGTTTTCGAGACTAGGACTAGTTCACAGGCAGAATGGGTGAAATCACTCTGCAGAATTCGGAATCCACCCAACAACATGGGTTCAAAAGTGCATCTCACATTTGAGGACTTTGGGTTTGTCTTCCACGTAGCAAGAACTGCAGCTGGGGAAAGAGCTCACAAGGCACACAGAACAAAAGAAAAGAGAAAAGTAAAACTGTTAACTGCTATCTGTGACAAGGCCCATTGCTTGCCAAGTGTTTTCTAAGTGGTGAGAAGTGAAACTTTGTGCTGGCTGGGCTGTGGTTGTCAGCTTCAACAAAAAATGGCCAACGTGTGGCTGACAATCCCGGCTCCGCAGGTGAACCACTGTCTCCGCAAATAGACAGGGTAATATACTTACGTATATTGATGGCACATTAGCCATTTTTTCTTGCTTTTCTAAACCAACCTTAAGATTCAGATATTCATGCAGCTTACCTCCCTGTGCAGGTTACAACATCCAACAGTGAGTCATCTTATGTGCACTAAATCCCATGTGGACTGAATTTAGACACTCTCTTTCTGAAAGTCTGAGCTAGAAGACCTTGTCACAACAGCATAGACTTTAACAGCTTTGTTAGCAATAAGACGGCTCAGCCTCCTCAGGAACAGTTCAAAATATTATGTTAAGCCTTAGGTTGCAGTAGGAAGATGGCACTCTCTGATCAGAAGGCATTTCAGGGAAGGGAGAAGACTTCTTCAAAGATTTGTGTAATTTCAGATAAACATCTGCAATTATGAGTTATATTCAAAATAAATGAAGCCTCTCATTCTTCTGATGATCTGCCATCTCCCTCAGATACCTCATGGAGCTGTGTATGTGTTTATTTTAACAATAAGGGGCCATATCAAGGGTTGAAACATTAAGCCTCAGTGGAGGCAGGAGAACTGAAAATTGAAAGGAAAATATTTATGTAAAAATACAGGGAGGGAGAGAGAAAAAGGGGAAGAAAGGAAGAGAATACAGGATGGAGGGAGGGATAGAGGCAGAAAGGAAGGGAGGCAGGGAGGGAGAGACAGAGAGAGGGAGGGAAGGAAAGAGGGGAAAGAGGAAGGGAGTAAGGGAAGAAGGGAAGAAGGGAGGAAGGGAGGAAAGGAGGAAGGGAGGAAGGGAGGAAAGGAGGAAAGGAGGAAGGGAGGAAGGAAGGAAGGCAGGAATGCAGGATGGAGGGAGGGATAGAGGCAGAAAGGAAGGGAGGCAGAAAGAAAGAGAGGCAGGGAGGGAGAGAAGGAGAGAGGGAGGGAAGGAAGGAGGGGAAGGAGGAAGAGAGGAAGGGAGGAAAGGAGGAAGGGAGGAAGGGAGAAAGGAAAGAAGGAAGGAAGGAAGGAATGCAGAATGGAGGGAGGGATAGAGGCAGAAAGGAAGGGAGGCAGAAAGAAAGGGAGGCAGGGAGGGAGAGAAGGAGAGAGGGAGGGAAGGAAGGAGGGGAAGGAGGAAGGGAGGAAGGGAGGAAGGGAGGAAGGGAGGAAAGGAGGAAAGGAGGAAAGGAGGAAGGGAGGAAAGGAGGAAGGAAGGAAGGAAGGAAGGAGGGAAAAGGAAGAAGTAAATAAGTAAAGAAATTACGGAGAAAGATCAAGATCTCATCTCATAACAAAATATATAGGGAAGACAGGAAAAGAAGAGTGCTCATGGGACTCCTAGGAATTAACTACAAAATTCAGAATTTCTCTGACAGATTTATTCCCCCCTTTATCACCCAGTAATTGATCTCAAGTTAATTAATATGTTTATTCAAAAGAAAATGCACTCAATTGTTGAGAGTTTGCAGTGCCAGGGTGGAGTTGTTTGGGGGGGGTGGGGTGGTCCATTTTTTTTTTTTTCTTTTTTTTTTTTTTCCATAAAATTATAGAATAACATAATGGTTTGGGTTGGAAGAGACCTTAAAGATTACCTAGTTCCAACCACCTTCCACTAGACCAGGTTGCTCAAGGCACTACCCACCTGTACTTGAACACTGCCGAGGATGGGGCAGCCACAGCTTCTCTGGGCAGCCTGTGCCAGCATCGTCATAGTGAAGATTTTTTTTCTAACATTTAACCTATATCTCACCTTTGTCAGTTTAAAGCTATTCCCCTTTGACTGTCACTAGATGCAATTGTGAAAAGTTCCATTCCAGATTTCTTGTAGGTCCCCTTTAGGAACTGGATGATTGTTACAAGGTCTTTCCCTGAGCCCTCTCTTCTCTACTGAAGTTGGACTGAATTATCCCAACTCTCTCAGCCTGTCTTCATAAGAGAGGTGCTCCAGAAGGACTTAAGCACTTTCAGGATATAAGCTGCTGCCACTTCATGCTGCCCTCTAAGATCACAGGTGATGAAAATGTTCATGTATCTATTGCTTTCCCCAAATAAAAGATACATAAAGACTTTGGATCCAGTATGGCGCATAGAAATGGTATGCATTCCTTTCTATGCCAGTCTTCAGTTTTGGTAAGGTGTGATAAAGCACTCCCTCTTCCCCTGGTGCTCATCAGCACTAATGGGTGACTGAGGCCATCATAGAATGATAAGACTGCTAAAGTTTGGATTAGCAAAGCATAATTGAACTGTGGCAGCTCAAGTTTTCCAGTTCAGAGATTATTATTTAATCACCTCTCTCTCCCCTTCAGCTAATTCAGATCTTTCATCTTTAAAACACGGCCCTAGCTAGACCTTTGAGGAACATATTTCTGATAGCATAGCAACTTGAAAATCCCCCACTCTTTTAAAAAGTTACAGAAACCATAAAAATGTCATATCCAAAGCACATTTACAATCATAATCTACCCACATACCAAAATGAAAAAATAAAAGGCAGCCCGGGGCTTAAGAGCAGTTATATTTGCCCTCAAGAACGGATGCTTTTAACAGTTCAGCCTGAAATAAATATGGGGATTTAAATAAGCCAGTAAGTAAGTAAATAAATAAATAATCCACTAATCGAATGCCAGCACCAGAACAGTAGGAGACCTTATTGCTTCCTTTATTCCCTTTCATATCTGAGTCTGTTGAAATAGTGCAGGATCTGAACAATACACTAGCAAACTTCAAACAGGGTCTGAGATTATATCCAACAAAGCAAGAAGGGGAAATCTGACACCAGTACAGCACATTCATAAGGAAACAAAATGAGTTATATTTATTTTACGGGACAGTTTGAATTTATAATAAGTTGCACGTAATTTCCTGTCTCATTTCTTGAGCACTCTTGGAATTTATTCCAGGATGTCTTACATTATCACACACACCTTCCCCTCTGTCCTGACACCCTCTCTGTTGAACTGGCTCTACAAGAAGCCCCTGAAAGGCAGAAATCCCAGGGCAACCTCTAAAAAGTTGAAGCTTTGGAAGGAATTTATATAAAGACAGGGAAAATGAAAATGGAAACTGTGAAGATTAATGTACGGTAGAATAAGCCTATAAGCAGTGTCCAAATAATTCACAGGTGGCAGAACTATTAAGATTTCTACATATGATTGCCTTGGAAGTGGATTAGATCTCACAAGTACACACAAAGCTTTCCCTCCCCAGTAACCTGTCTACACAGCCTTTCAGTTTCACCACAACTTCAGCTACTTTTATAAGAAATTTGGAAAAGTTGGGTTCTGGCAGCATAGAGAAAAGAAAAAAATGCTTATATATGAAATGAAATTTTAATCAGCAGATTTAAAGGGAGAAAAAAAAAAGTAAAAAGCTGGAAATGCACCTGGAGTTAGTAATCTCTGATATGGTAAAATCTCAGTCAGTGAAGTGGAGAGAAGATCTTGGCCTACAGTAAGCTTTAACACGTACACTCAGATTCAGGCCACAACAAACCCACAGCACCCAGGAAGGTGAGAAATTGGCCACTCAGGGGCTTCACAAGGAGACATCAATGACAAATGTTTTATGGAGGTATTTTAATTTCTCTTGTGCATGACATGCAAAAGATCAAAATGGAAACTTATTAAATGAAAAGACTTTAGGACAAAGTCTAAGCAGGTGAAATTCAATATGGCTCTTGCAGTTAACAGCGGCAAATCAATTCATATAGATGAGAAGCTTGCTCTTAAATCTCAGATAATATTGTACTTATGAACCATTATGTTTATAATAACAGTTAGTATCCTGAGAATGGTATTTGCCACAAAAACAAAGGCAAAAACTTTAAAGGCTGATGATGTCATATGATTGTGAGAGCACATTCAACAGAGGCAGGTAAGAGACTGCATACTATAACTTTGAAAGACAAGGGAAACATTTGAGAGTTGCATCTTTCAAACCATGATACCAGCCTTTGAATCTTTTCAGTATTGATAATGCCCAATAGACAAAGACAGCTTTGTCCTGTCTGCACAAACAAAAATTTTGTCTGATTAAAATAGGTCTGAACATATACAGTGTCTCTTAGAGTGCATGATGGCAAATCTCAGACCTGTGATGAAATGCTTTACATTCCCTTAGTCAGAAAGACATCTAAATTAATAGATTACAATAAGCATTGACTAGTATTGATTTGTATTCAACCCTACACAGGGTTAAAATCTTAGAGAAGATTTTCCGTCACTCCATGAAATGTATATCTCTTGATTGTTTCCTCTATCTTATCTGAACATATATTTGAAGAATGTTATAAGACCTTGAATAACCAAAGCTTGCCAGCTACTTCGTAAGACAAGCCTACTGTGCATTGGCTAACACGAAAATATGGAGAGACTGAAAGCTAAAGTTATCCATTCCCGAATGTCAGTTAGGAAGAAGTTGTGTTTCATACCAGAGTATGGTATCTGATAGAGTTAGTCATTCCATGCCAGCTTTTGATTAGGTGCTGTACACTGCATGTGAAGACTTTTTTCATAACTATCCATGACTTGGCTGGAACAAGTAATTTCCTCCTTTTCCTGCTCCCCATCCTGATACCATAGGATCTGGTGGTTGATGTGCACTTTACTTGTTTTTCAACTATCTTCCGTTTTCTTATTGCTTCTGTAAGGATGATCTTATTACTCTGCTTTATAACCTCTTATGAGAGAGCTTATGACTCTGTGGCAACAGATTTCATTTTCCCACTTTTCTTCCATGTAATTGTTACCATAGCTCTAACTTTTCTTACAAGCTTAAGAAAGTAGCTATGAAAAGGAATAGAAACAACAGTGCCATCTGCAGATTTGACAAGACAACAGAAAACATGAGGTTGTATTTGGATGGTTAACAACACATTTACAATTGATTAAGTTTTTGTTTGCTTCAGTAAAATTCAGTCACCGACAGATTGATAGCCCTGTTTTAAAGACTTAGTTGTCTGGGCATGTGGACTAGTTAGCTTTACATTGTGTCATGAACCTTCTGAGTATGTGAGTTTTTCCATCTGACAGATCAATGACTACGGGTGAGCATATTCTAATCTTCAGACTCATCACGATGTTTATTTTCAGGGTTTTTTTTGTCATGCTCTGTCAGATGTGTGAATTGAGTAAAAGTCATTAAAACAAAATGCATTTAACTTTACTGATACTGATGAAGCAGACCAATAGGTCAACAACTTACACTGAGTACTGACTTCCATTGACCAAAGTCCAAAAGAAAAAATTTCCATCACACAATCTTAGCTCAGCTCAACCATGCCTTTGCACTTGGTAGAAAAAGAGTAAACAAATGATATACTAAAAAAACCCCACCACTGAAGCAAGAGATCAGTAAATTAAGTCCAAACACAAAATTCTAGAGTCATGTAAGAAGTCAAAAGTATACACACTTAGTAGCAGCTAGACCTTCACATACTAAATCATTTACTTTTATACACATAAAGCATCAGGAGTACAGCAGCAGTGGTCACAAACCACAATGGTGAGAAATTTTACATTCTGTCACATGAATAAATCTTAGCTTTGTATAGCTGAACTCTGTATTTTAGCTCATCCTTACCCAACTGACGTGACCAAATGCCAGTCTGTACATATACTTGACTATGGATGGAAATGTATGTGTGCACATTAGATCTGTACAGGAAAAATCTCCCTCTATACAGCTACAATTGTAGAAACAGGAGCAGACACATAGCAGAAAGTAGACCTATCTACACATAAACGGAAAAAATGTCAAGCTTTGTACATTCATACGTAAACAAGAAACATTGTATTCATTCCACTTTCTAATTGTGCTTGTGGTCATCCAAGACAGACCCAGCTAGATAATAGGGGGATGTAACGCCAAAGAGCCTGGAAGGAATGAACTATTGTATTTGACTATTTTCCATGTACAAATTAGCACAGCAAAAGAAAGAAATCCTGCAGAAAAACACATGTACTTTATTACAGTTCCTAGTGTTACTTCTGTAAATACCACAACAGCAAGAAAGAGAGCTAAAAAAGCTGTTGAAGAGATGCAAATAACAAATGCAAATGTGATTAAATGCCCTTCTGAAGTGAAGTGATTTGAGTTCAAGTTCAGATGAACACAAGGCTGGTTATGGTTTTGGCTACATTTCCTTTTAGCTGAACAACTGTGACTTGCTTGTGTTAGGCTTTTACTTCTAAAAATAAAGAAATAAGTATATATAGGCAATATAAATATAAAAATATAACATATTTAAACATATATATAATTTTAAATATAAAGAAATACATTTAAACAGAAAGGGAATCTTTGGAACAGAATGCTTGCTTTCTTCTGGCTCTCTTCAAAGTTGTATGCTAATACGTCTGTAGCATGAAGAAATTGACAGAGCAATAAGCAAACTTCTCCAAATACCAGGTCCTATTTTGGAAAGAGAAACTGTCTTTTCAAGTTACTTTCAGTCTAATGCTACTTTTACAAGACAGGTGTACCACGTTATGGCTGAAATTTTCAAAATTAGCTGTGAAAGTACCTAACTGCCATTTACACCAGGGAAACAGGGGTCTGAGTATGGAATAAGTTCTAGAATACTTAAATGACTGACTCCTGAGACCTTACTCGAGCACCACTCATACTGAAAATGAATACAATTTCTTCCAAACAAGGTTAAGAACCCTGATGGAGAAGTGGCAATACTCATTACCGCAGCACTCCAGGCAGCCTGCCCTGACGTCAACTGTATCTGCTGGATAACAAGGGGAACAGGAGAGGTTGTTGCTGATACTGCTTGTAGGCCTGTTCACCCCTTGTTCTAAAGTGTGCATGGGGTCTGTATGTGTCTGGGCTATGCATTTTCCTTCCTGAGACAAGGCTGTCGAACAAAGACTTTAGGTGCTACTTTGCTCTACAGTGTCTTACTGAAAATACAGGAGCATGTGATAAATTATTATGACTAATCCTGTCAATGCTTGTTACATAGCCTTAGAGTTTACAACTATGATCTTCTGCTGATGTTACTAGAGTGCTACATGACTACTGGCTGCTTGTGTTGCTCAGTGTAAGACAGGGGTTTTAGGGAGATGTTCGGTGAAACACATAAATCCAAATGCTGATTGTCATAGTTGTCAAACTCATTCCACCTACTTGACTAAAGACTAAAAGCTATAAGGCCTCTTTTCTGCCTCAGGAAACATCCACAAACTTTCTACCATGCCGTGTGTGAACGCATGCTGCAATAAATTGCAATAGTAACATGTACACCAAATTATCCTACAACTTATCTCTATTCAAGCTCTAAGTCAAATTCTTGCAAGTTTACCCAACCTCCTGCTGAAAGCAAGTGAGAGATTTTCCTGAGTATGGAAGGAGCAAAAGAATGGCCTGATTAAAAAAAAAAAAAAAAAAAGTTAAGCTTGCTTCACATCCCTATTCTTAAGGCACAAAGAGATTTGGTGGGAGGTGTGTGGGGCAAACCTCTAGAGGCAGGATAAGTCATACAAATACAAAATAGTATAGCATGGAATATAATGCATAATAGTTGGCAGCAGAATATACTATTTTTTTTCATGAGTTAGGGACTGAGAACTTAATTCACAAGCAGCAGATTGAAGTACAAATGTTATGAGTATGAGCTTAATATGGGGCCAAATCCTGCAGTCCTTACACAACAACGTTGAGTCATATGTCCTGTTGATCTTCCCTAAATTTCAGCTGCATGATTGGCTCATAATATATTGCAGTCATCAGGTGATAAACTTCTAATTTTCATAAATGAAAGAGAATCTATGCCATTTTGTGTGAATTCAGTATTTTAAATGAAAATTAGACCTTTAAACAAAACAAAACTTTAAGATCAATCCAGATAGACAGCATTTTTATTTCTAGTGATTAATTAGTATTTAGCGATTCTAAATCCAAAAAGTTGTGGTTTGGTTTCTTTTTTAATCATACAATATTTTTTAATAAGCAATTCAAATAGGGTCATTCCAGTGTTTATGTCCCCATGTGGCTATTAAAAAATGTGCTATGATTAGTTCACAATGGTTATTATAGATTGTTGTATACAGACAAATAAGAAGACACAAGCTGCTATAAAGTTCATGTATTTCTTTAAGATTCTTTGCTATGTGGATTACTACATTCAGTCAAATCCTCAGAAAAAGACAACATATATATATGCCAAGATGACTATGGTGTCAAATGTGAGCATATGAATATTCTAACTGAAGATTTTCTGGTAGCAAGTATACAGCCCATACTTCTAAAATTAAGTATGAGTCAAAATGGAACATTTAATATCAATCAAAGAGCAGAGCTACAGCTCTCAGCTCCAGAGCATCCTATCTGGATAATCATGGGAAATATTCAAGAAAATCATATAGTAACCATCAGCTTTACAGCCCTGACGTAAATCAGATATCACATTACATATCTTCCAAAAGTTGGTATAAATTTCTTGTCACAGCAGTAACGAGGGCTCACTTAAGCTGGCTGCAGGAAAAAGTTCAGTACATGCTGTACATGGTTTCTCTGCATGTGCACAACTGAAAAATATTTTCTTTTCCGTTTGTATATATATTTTTTTTTTTAGGAGGTAAGAAAATTCCTGGAACATTGCAGTATGATATAGTTTGATTCAAAGAAAGGAGAAACAGCTCTTTTCTAAACCTGAAGCAGTTAAATCACCATTCACAGGTTGTTGCTCTCCAACTTTATAAAACTGATGCCAACATCAACTTCTTGGTTCTACCTGCAGGAATCCACAATATCAAGCCTCCAAGCCTGTAACACTTTAGAGAGGATAAGATTTACATGATTTGCTCAAAACAATCCTTCTCAAACTGCAATCTTCCAGCTTAAAAACATACCCATCCAGATATATACACATAGATACAGTATCAGCTGCAAGCAAGACATTTTTGCAGGAAAGAAATGGCATTTACCAGGATGAGGGAAGCCAGAAGCAGGGCGCCAGCAGCTGTCCAGCGGCAGCCCTCCATGGCTGGGTCTGTGCCGGCCCTGGGGTGGGACAACGCACAAGCTGCAAAGTGCTCAGCTGCCTGCTGTCACATCCAGCGCTGGTGCGAACCTTCAGCCCCGCTTCTCCGCCTCTATTCAGCTCTGCTCACATTTCCTGACCCAGGCGTGGGTGGGTGGGTTGGAGCTGCGGGGAAGCGCTCACCAAGCCGACGAGCAGCCAATTCCCCTCCTGCTAGTCAGATATGCAGCACAACAAAGCCAAGGGGTCCGGGAAAGTATAGCAATGAAAGACAGAGGGGAACTAAAGAGAGAGAGAGAGAGAGAGAGAGAGAGAGAGAGGAGGAGGAGGAGAAGAAGAAGGAGGAGGAGAAAGGCAGAATGGCACAGCTGAACGGAGTGCTCTGCCTTCAGCTAGCCACCCTCCACAAGTTCTGCTCCACCACTTGCCATAAGCTGCTCACGCTTATTGCTAGGTCAGTAGCTCTCCTCCTGAGTGCATTGTTCCAGACAGCAGGGAAATTCAATCTGCGTCAATACATAACATATGCCATAAAAGGCACTAAAGACAGAAAAATGCTCTATGGAACCCTTTTATGCCATTCATTTACCAGTGAGGGAGTCTGAGTCTGCTCTGAAATGGTAAAGCAGGAATTTTTCTAACAGGACAAAGTTATAGTCTGCCTGTCGCTACTTTTTTCTTTCGGGGGAAAATTTAAAAAATACTTTATTCCCTACCAGAAGGAAGGTAAGCTTACAGCAAGAAGAACTTTGCACAGAAAGGCAAAGATCCACAGATTTCAGGAAAGCCAGGAACTCTGCCTTTTAAGTATTTGACAGATAAGAGTTTCAAATCACTGCTCTTACTCTGCTCATGATTCTTGCCCATCATCCTGCATTGTCTGAAGTCTCCAGCTCTTCCTTTTTTTTTTTTTTTTTTTTTTTTTTTTTTTGTATGTGGGGGTGTGTTTTAATTTTATTTTATGAATTTTTTATTATGAAGTAGAAATTGCTAACTGGATCCAAGAACTCTTTCTCAATGTAATAGGCATTCTCCCACATGGGGGTGAGCCAGACATCTCTGGCAGATGCAACATTATGGTGCTGAAGGGCATTCTACATCCGAATGCACATGTAAAAAGCTGTCTTCCTAAGCTCTTGACTGTGGTACCTAAGCAAGCTCAGACAATGAAGGAGAAAAATAAGGTACATGTGTGTTAGGGGTGGAGAACAAATTTCTAGCAATGAGCCTGAAAAGCAACTGAAGTCAGAAGCTAGCAGAGGAAAGCAGAACTCTGCCAAAAGCATCAGGACTGGGGACAGAAAGGAAAAGGGAGCAAATGCAGACTACAGACCATTTAAGAGAACTGCACAGCAGTCGAAATGAAAAACAGGCTGGAGGAAAAGCTGGAAAAGCAGATGGAGAGTGATATAGAGATTGCAGGGGGGAAGGAACTGAGGTGACAAAAAGGGAGTTACCTATGCTGAGAAATCAGATAGGAGGGAAGAAGAGTGTCTGGCTTGACATAACAGAATCAGGCACATAAATGCTAAAGACATCTGAAGGCCAAGATAGAGAAGACATAAACTAGAAAGAGCTGGGCTTGGGAAATGCAATAGGCATCCTTCCACACGGGCTTGGGAAATTAATTAGGCTGAAGAGAAAAATTTGGAACAAGAAATGAAAGTAGCTAGGAACAGTGGGAGAAAGAGATTTCAGCTTTGAGATTGAAAAGGATCAATGGGAAGGGACTACAGTGAAAAAACAGCTAGGTTGACTGAATGTAGCAGGGGTGAGGAAGACCTAAAGTGGGTACTAAGATTCCTCTACTATCAGTTAGTCCTTTATGAGTCCAAATCCCCTCATACAGCAACTTCAGAGACCACTTCCCAGAAGCAAAGGAAAGGATGGGCAACTTTGCACCACCTCATGGCTCAGAAGAGGGAAAACTCAGGAAACTAAATGCATAAATCTATGAAAAGTCTATTGTACCTTTTTTAAATAACACCACCACCACACAAGGACCCCAAATTCTTTGCTTCACCAGCAGCATCAATACACACCTCAAAGTTGCACAAAAGGATTTTTTCCACACATCTCCTCACCACTGCTGTCTCTTTTCTTCTGTACTCTATTCTTTTTCCCAAGAACACTGATAATATGATGACTGCTTTATTTTTAAGAACCAAAATGCTGAGACTGTGATTATGTGACTTACAGTGGATAAAACAACTCAGAAGGACATTTTCATAATACGCTTTCCTTTTTCTCCCACACCCTCACCCCCACACCTCCTCCCCATCAGAGCCACCGTTCTGTGTCTGAGGTGTGTTCTGTTGAGGAGTTACTGAGAACATGGGAGGTCAGGAATGGTAACTGCTTCAGCTGCTTGGACTCTGCTTAACATATTCAGGAGGCTTCCAAGGATTTCAAGGAAACCTTTAAGGCAGAATCAAGACAAATCATGTTTTTTGTAAGTGACCCAAAGCTTTACAGGGTAGAATTAATAACATTGTGACTATCCATTTTTAAGGTTTCCTTTTAAA
>JAOEHY010022966.1:0-13816 GCA_025447955.1 Psilopsiagon aurifrons
GGGAGGAGGGAGAAGTAGTGGGGAGTGAGAGTGCAAACTGTGTGGCTGATTTACAGCTGGGCTTAAACCACGGCATTCTCCAAATACAATTTAGCTTATGAAACAAAGGTGAAGCTTGCTACACAGAAAACTGCTACATATGCTTTAACTTAGCTAATAAACATCAGTCAGAGTAATGCTCCAAAATGTGCAGACTCAAGTAATTTAAGCATTTGCATGTTTTATACATTTTAGGCAAATAATTCTCTTTTAAATGTCAAAACACATTTTTTATTAATTTTCTTTTTCTCTATCTGCCAGATGAAACTTTTAGAGAACTTGAAGGATATTCTTGCCCGTTACTGTTTATAGGAAATTATATGCACAAAAGGTATCTTACAGAAAGAGAGCAAAATGAAGTATTCCAAAGTTAAGAAATGCTATCTTTGAGATATCAGTAATAAATTTAATTCAATTTCCTTATCCATATGCATTATCATATTATGTTCAACCACATGATTTTCCTTAAGGCAACATGGAAAGCTCTATACATAAAAATATGTCAACTAAGTTAGGTGGCATAGGCTGAAAAAAACAATAAATACAACTGTGTAATTTTCCTGTATTCCTTGTATACAGCTTTAAAATAATCAAACTATATTGCAAAAAGGTGTATCAGAGAACACACATTAGTGACAGCTGTAGAAAAACACAAGTGCAGCTGCATCAGCGTCATACTGCATAAGCCCTCACACACATATTGTACTTAGAAGTGCATAGTCAACTAGACACTCATCAGAGAACATCCTGAGAGATTTGCCTGGCCTGTTAAGCTTCTAATGCTTATCACAGTATTAGCTTCATAATCTATCCTTTGATTCAGCACATGCCAGGGTAGTTTATCTATCAGTTTTCTAAACTCATGAAGTCCCACTACAGAAAAAGTGTCCTCAATTTGCTCAGCAATTCTGAAAAACAACCCAGTTACCCTAATTCTAACAAACTGATTCTGTGGTTGCAGCTAGAAAAGCCCACACTACTGATTTAAAATGAAAACAACAGAAACACAGGCATACTAAACACATATTAAGCTATTAGAAAATTATTCTGATCATAGATAAAATATTAATTTAAAAAACATTTTCCTGTATCTGATTTAGGTCAAGTATTTTAAATTTTCAAATCCTTCAAACATGATAATAGTGGGCTGTAGCACCAAACCACAGGTTAAGAGAAAGCAAGAAGTTCCAGGATGACACTGCCTATTACTGAAGGATGCCTTCTGTTTTCCTTATTTTTATAGATTTTATATTTCTGCTTACATATATAGATATATAACAGTCACAAAAGTAGTATCTAATAGTTCAGAATTAAAGCAAGTTTGCTATAAAATGTATTTCATCAATATGCAGAATATCATGACAGTGAATATTGTCATTCAAAGACAGGACTTGACTGATGCAGACTGTGTAGAACTTCTCTATCAGCTACTGCAAAAAGAAGTTCCTACTGAGAAGGGAAAAATAAAAAAAACCCCAATACACAAAATTCTATTCTGCCATAAACCCCAGCATACACACACACTGCTGGAAAGACAGCAGAAAAAGAACGATCGCCTCTCTCCAAGCTTTTACGGCAATATTACAAAGCTAACTGGCTACTCAGTTCAGCCTGGAGAATAGACTCAAATGAGGAGGCAGTCTGAGGTATAGCGTGAAGTTTCATAGGCTTCCTAATCAACAATAACTTATAGGTTACCAGAAACAAAGCCTCACTCTTCTAGCATATTCCAGGCACCTCTGCAGCCAGCTTCAAAGGAAACTGTATAACTATTTCCCCATTTCAGTCAGTATACAAAGCCCATTCACTATATATTAGCTGAGCTCCAGCAGAGAAACAACTTGACAAGTCAGAAGCTGAAGCAATATGTGTCAAAGAGATTGAATTCCACTTTTATATTAGTACAGAAAAAGACAGTGCATGATTATTGCTTGGAGCATGTGGTTGTTTAGGGGATAATGCCTGCACCTTAACACTGAGAAGTAATGGAAATTGTCTGTCTTGTTCTCATTCTTTCTGAGACAGTCACTTGTGATATGTCTCGTTACACTGCCAGGTCATTTCTCTCTTCAGGCTCCTTAAATATCACCTGTCCAAGTTGACAATACATCTCTCCAATGATGACATTCTGCTTTGTTCCTTGCTAAATAGCTAGACACTCACTCTACCAAGGATGAAAAGTTACACTGTACTTGCAGAAATTAAAACATTACAAGCTGGCCACTATGTTAGAGCTTTGCTTACTAATGCTGCCCATCTGCAAGGATGCTCAGCCCCCCAGTATCAAAGCAGAAGCCCAGGCTTCTGTCATTCTTTATCTTCTTGTTTCTTACAGACACAGCTTACTCCTAATATGCTAAATTCAGAAAGACGGATTCTATTAATAAAATTTCAAACAAACAAACAAAAAATGCATAACAATGACTTCCATGTTCTTTTAAATGCCACCACATCTACTGAAAGGAAATTCTATTATGGAAGCTGCACTGCTCCAAGTACCCCATTTTATCTCACCAGCAATTATCCCATGCAGAAAACAATTCAGCAAAGCCCACTCTAAAAATACAGAACTTCAGAAGAGGAGAAAATAGTTTCTTCATGAGCTGTCAACGCTATGTGATGCTTAATCCCCACAAGTCCACACCAGCTAGAGTAAAGCACAGGATGAAACACAAAAAGGATGACAAGAGTAATGGTAGGATATTTAAAACCAGATTTTTGCAACCCGAAGTTGAAAAAAATACATTGTAAAGGCTGCAAGTTTTTTGTTGATGTTCCTTACTATAATTGCTACATACTTGTTTTCAGTCCAGAACTACTGTCTAGACTGGCAGAAGGAAGCATGCCCGTCATCCTGAGAGCTTTTCAACAAACTACTAATGCAGGACGCCTGCTCTGCAGAGGTTAGATCTTCGCCACCTTTCCAATTACCAGTAGGCAAGATAAATAGTATCTATGAAACTCTTTACTTGTTTCTCTTCTGCATAGGTTGTCATAGTTTAATCCCAGCTGACAACTAAATACCATGCAGCCACTTGCTCACTACCCACCCCACCCCAGCGGGATGGGGAGGAGAACTGGCAAAGATAAACCCCACCAGTTGAGATAAGAACAGTTTAATAACTGAAATAAAGTAAAATAGTATTATCATATTTGCAATGAAAAGGGAGATAATAAAAAGATAGAGAGGAATAAACACCAACAAAACCAGGTAATGCAGAATACAATTGCTTACCACCTGCTGACCGATACCCAGCCAGATGCATGCAGCGAACAATCCCTTCCGGGTGACTCCCCCCATTTTATACACTGGGCATGATGTGCTGTGGTATGGAATAGCCCTTTGGCTTGTCTGGGTTAGTTGTCCTGTCTCTGCTTCCTCCCAGGTTCCCACGCCCCTCCTCACTGGCAGAGCATGAGAGACTGAAAAGTCCTTGATTGGAGTAAGCACCACTTTGCAACAGCTAAAACACTGGTGTGTTATCAGCACTGTTCTCAGAATAAAGCCAAAATACAGCACTGCACCAGCTACCAGATGAAACCAGGACAAGGTTCTTATACTATATTCATCACTCTATAATCTGTGAGACTTCTAAAAGCATATTACCCAATGTGAATGCTTTCTACAGCATATTATATATTCCTTCATCCGCTGTTTAGAAAGAAGCATCTGTACTTTTGCTTCTAAGTTTTATATTGTGTTTCACAACTGAAGGGAAGGAATAGATGGAGTTGGAGGGTGTGTACGGTTGTGTTTAGAACAACCAAAAAGCTGAACAACAGTAAAAGAAAACTTGGTAATGGCAACCTAAGAAGTCTTAGAGGTGAAGTGGCACACACACACACACACATACAAAAGGAATGTGTTCAAGTAGCACGATCCTTAATTATGGCTGTTCAGAGAATAAGAGACAAGTGCTAAGACAGCAATAAAAAAAAAAATAAGTTCAGGAATAAATTGGTCTCCACTGAT
This sequence comes from Psilopsiagon aurifrons, assembly GCA_025447955.1. NCBI lineage: Eukaryota > Metazoa > Chordata > Aves > Psittaciformes > Psittacidae > Psilopsiagon > Psilopsiagon aurifrons. The sequence goes on from JAOEHY010022966.1 coordinate 4,013, forward strand.
TTCTATGCAGTATGACTGCTGCACTCCCCCTACATTCCTCAGCCCAGTAAGCATCAAGTGAACACCAAGAGTAGACTCTGCAAGGACAGAAACAAAGAAATGCTGGTCATGCTAACAGCTGAAACCAGAGCAGTTGCTCTTTATTTGCAAGGGGTGTGTGTGTGTCTGCCCACATGACCACAAAAAATTACATCAGTAAGAAAATTTGTCAGTGAGTAAAAATTTCTTCTCTACCATGATCTTCATTGTACTGAATTCTAATTACAAGCTACTTAGCTGTGGAAAGCATTCAGTCAGATGAAGCAAAGAACTCACTGCATCGAGCACAGTAAGAAAAGTGTTAGCTCTGAAAATAAACTACATTTTAAAAGTCACAAGGTAAATGAACATGAGAGAAAACATTCACATTAAGCCTGTTTTCCAAATGGCATCAAGATGCAAAGTGAACTGATCTGTCAAGGTGATAAAACAGCCACAAACAAAGCATTTTCTTTAACTGCAGTTTAGCACTGTCTTTGAATGTCACTACTTTAAGGAAGTGTGGTGCAACTGAACTAGTTTGCTTATTTGCAATCATCTAAGCAGCTACAAGTTGTAAACTGTGAATGCAGCACATTCTATTCCCAGTGGGTGTCCATGCTGTGACATTTCAGCCTAATTGGTGGAGTTCATTTTGCAGACAAAAGAAGGTATGTTGTCAAATATATTTTCACCAGACCCTCACATCAAGCATAATTCTCTAAAATAAAGCTAATAAACTGCAAAATGTGTGCTTATGGTACTCTTAGTATTTGAAATGTTTAATTATCTGGATGATAATTAAACATGTTACCATTTCCAAAAGTAATGAAATAGCATTCAGCAATTAATGACCTGGGCGGAGGGAAAAAGGCATAAAATGAAATAGTTTTAGAAAGTAATATGAAATGAAAAATACTAGTATATAAATGAAATTACAGACTGATTATGCAGTGTCATTTGAGATGTGAAACAAGGAAAATAAGATTCAACAACATGAGAAATCATTGCCTAAATCATGTCTGCATCTCTAAACCCAGTATTAATTCTGGGCATTTTAACAACAAAATTTTGCTTCCAGATTTTAAGCTTCTGCCAAGATTCTTTAATTTTTGTTTCCTAATTCCCCTAACAACAACCTATTCCACAACACCATCCTTTTAATTCTATAGCAGAATGCTACACAGATTTGAGAAGTGGTTGGAGAGACAGGGATAAAGGGCTTAGGTCAGAACGAAACTAATTTGGTAAACAATGTCAAATATGCACCTTCAAAAGATTTAAAACATTCTCTGATACTAAGGAAAGGGTAAGAAATTTTGCTCTGATTTACATAGCTATGGACTACAGAAGCACTTTTCATTCCAGTGCCCAAGCGACAGCCCCAACGGTCACTGATCCCAACATTAGTGTCGTCCCATAGCCTAGGGCCTGAGCCCCTTCTTTTCCCACTCTGTACATATGGACTATTTTGATTTTATTATACTGTAGCTGGCCTACCTGAAACACAGATGAGCACTGCTCAATTCAAACCTCTGTAAATTAGTGACCCAGTTCTTTTTGGGAGTGTTTTTTTCCTACCACTTTAATAATATTTTGCAATTTGCCAGCCTTATCACAGTTACATTTTTGTTATAAATTACGTGGAACTGTTCCTGATAGAACTCAAATACAAATGTTTATTCAATTAATGCATAGGAACAGTTTTAGATATATCAGCCAGTTCTTCTCCATTTGAGTTGATTTTATTCTGGTTTCTTAATCAAAATGTTTTATATCTAATTAAATGAATCAGAGAAGAACAATATTGCCTTTATTAACAAAATACGTAATCTGATTTTTAAAAATCAAGTTATTCTGACAAGATCAGTATTCCATAAACCTGTTGACTGTTTTTAATTGCATTACTTTCTTGATTTTTCATTAATCAGACCCTGTATTGGCTGTTCCATTATCTGTTTAGAATTAAAGTCAAGATGATGAGCTTTTAATTAATTGGTTGATCCTGATACTTTATGTCAGTATTTTTAACGTTTGTTTTTAAGTCATCTGGAACAGACTGTTTTCTTCTTTTTTTTTTAAACAGCAAACAAAACCATGTAACAGTAAGAGTCTTGACAAGCCATTTTAGGATTTTTGACCTACTGATTACCTGAGGTACAACTTGACATCAGCTGCCACTTAATATGCTCCTCAACTTATTGTTATAATGGAAGCTATTTCATTATCCTACCATACAAAAGCACCACCTGGAACATTCCCCATCACAGCACCAGCAGGAGGATTTACTGAGAAATAAAATAAAGAAAGTGGAATTCACACAGTTCTGCCTCACACAGTCTAGGTTCAAATTAGGAGGAAAGAATTAAGCTACCCATTTTTAAAATGAAACAATATTGAGAAAACAAAAAATCAGACAAGAATCAAACAAAAAACAAAGATTCATGTAGCAGAATAAAACCCAAAGAATCGATGCCAGTGAGAACAGGGAAACCTTTCCTAAGCTTGAGGGGATGTTAATCTCAACTTTATCCCAATCTCACAGCAGCATGAATAACATGACGTTTCCCTGTAACGGCTTTGGAGGAGAAAGATGTGGTGGAAAAAGAATAATGAATGCATTTGGGAAATCTCATCAGTATCCGTCCCCTCAGTACAGGCTGCTGGTGCTGCTTTCCTCTTCCACATCACCACTCATGCTTCTCACACAGCCCTCCCTCCCTACTCCACTCTACTCCAACAATACTGCCAAAACAATAGCAAAAAAATTAGTGTGCTTCCAAAACTGCACATGCACATGCTTTAATGACCCCAGTAACTTTCAAAACCTTACTAAAATTTTCCCTGCTTAATTTTTAATCGTGATAAATGAAAGTACAATAAATTAAAGCTAGTCCTATAAATGTTTTATTTCTGTACTTATATTTCCCATACATTATGAAAGTGATATTACACTACTAAACAGTGGAGAGACCTTAACTATGAAAGCAAACTAAGGTATCAAGCACACTACTGAATTATACTAAAAAAATATTTATTGCAGCTGAAATTAAAAATAGAAGTTGCAATTGAAAAGTTATCTCCAGTCTTCTGAAAGGGTAAGATTTTCTCAACCTACAGTCATGTTCTTTAGAAGTAAACACAGACCAAAAATCTGTGTGAATCAGTCCCCGGACTCCGGAGAAGGTATAATCTGGCTGTGAGTTACCTGGCCCAGGTGCACCCATAGCATTTTCAAGTGCTGCAAAGTGAATTACTGCCCATGTCCATTCTTCTACAGCTGGAATGGGCTCCGTGGATTAATGTACTACAATACATTTTCCTGTCACAGACAGTGCCCCTCTTGGAAGTGTGATTTATTGACTAGTTACATGCACTTTGCTTATATCACAGTGCTTTGGCATGCTCTGCCCTGGGAAAAGCTGCCCAACAAGCTTAGGTGAAACAGGAGATGGAGGGATCGCTTGAAAGATAGGGGAGCCCTGGGTGGTGTTGGCAGCTCCTTTTCCTCCCTCAGCCTCTGTCAGACAGATGAAGTGATATCCTGACCTAGTGTCTTTTACCAGAAAGACAGCTATCATCTTTGACTGAAGGACTTCCCTCAACTTCATCGACTTTGCACTGAAGGCCTGACTGACCAGCATGTTAGGCGCCAGTGACCATAACCACATCTTGCTGTAGGTAACTTGTCCCTTCCTGCCAACCGGTAAAGACTTCGGAAATAAGGCAAAGGAAGATGTGCACACAACAGAGGCTTTGTGAAGTGGACAGCCATGCTACAGAAACTATCTAGGTCTGCTACCTTAACTCTCAGTGATTTAGAGCAGTGTGATTTACTGCTGAGTTCATCACTATACAATAAAGAACTAGCCTCGAACAAAGCTTATCCCAAAAATGAAGCACAAGAGAATTCAGGAAATCCACATCTCATTGTATAACACAGCACTTGTATAACACAGCATCTGCAATGTCATAGGACAAAAGTTTCCAGCTAGTGCAGAGGCAGCTTGCAGCTGCAAACACACAAAAAAAAGATTACACTAAGCAGGGCTGAATATAGTGAACAAAAAAAGTTGAAAACTAATCTAGGGGAGGTCAGTGTCTGAACTTGCAGTTTACTGCCAATTCAACTGAGTCATCTGCATCGTGCTCCTTTGAAAAAGAGGATACCGTGCTTAATTTACACAATCTGACAAGAACTTGGCTTAGACAGTCTTCCTGGTCTCCTGCTAGGTGAGTCAGCTGCGCTATGGTCCTTTCTTATGGATATAAGCATCATTAGGATTCTATATGTGGCATGGGTATCCGAACAGTGGCAAGCAGTGCAATAAGCAGAATATGGTTGTGTGTGCCAGTCTATAGTCCAAATCAGACAGCTCTTCTACAGGATGCTTTCTCAATAACAACTCTGGTATTCAGCTCTAAAGGGAATATGATGAAGTTCATTAGTCCAGACTTCCTCCATTGTTTAAATACCTTTTCTATTTCTCTTTTTTTATATCATAGCCAACTAGTAAACCTATATGGAACAAGAGACTGGTGCATTTGGTATCTGATAGCAGGATCTTAAATGTTTCCAATTACTGCTTGGCAAAAAGCCCAGAAACAGTCATGAATGCCAAACACATTTGTAAAAACAACAGCAACTTATAAATATCAGCATAATGTGGGCCTTTCTGTAATGACAAATGTAAAACCATTTTTAAAAGTACCACATTCATTTAGTTTCAAGTCGTTCATTTTTAGTTTATTCTAAGAAAGTGTTCAACTTGTAAACAACAAAACCATGAGTAATAAAAACATGTAATTTAAGCACTCAAAATGTTTTTAAGCTCTTCTTGAAGCTGTATTTTAAGTCTCTAATGATATCTACTTTGAGGGGAAAAAAGGGTAAAGACTCTATTTCCAACATTAAGACAACTATTTTCAAGCAAAGGTAAATATTTTCTCTTTGTCCACTTTAAAAAAATATTGAAAATTACACATATATCTCTATTTTTATTACTTTTGATTAACTATTTAAACAATAATTTCACATTGAATACTGCAAGAGACACAAAGCGCACAGCTTATCCATTCAGTGTCATATTTTCCAGAACCCTCCTGTGATGTTGACTGCACCCAATTTTACAAGCCCCTTGCCTCACTTACCAACACCCTAAATTCTCATGTACAGCACACAGCAAAGCCTATAAATCCACTTCTCCACCTTGAACTCCCCACCTCCACTCTTCAAGTGTAAAGGCAAACGCTGACCAAAGAAGCACTGTAAGCATCCCTCATTGGTACACACAGATTCTATATTGCAACATGCCTTTCACCCCACTCATTTTAAAAATCAGTTCAATGTTTATGTAACCAGAAAAACATTTTAGCTCTCCAGATGGCCATGCAAAGTAACTTTCTCAATGGCAACACTGCCAGGATCCCTTTGTTAAAACTCTCAAGGAAAACCAAAATGAAAAATCAAAACCCGACCTTAAGCTTGCTTTTCTTTTTCACTGTTTCTCCATGTTTTGTCTTCCTTTTTTTTTTCTTTGTTTTTCTAGAGATGAATTCAGCAGTATCCTATATTCTGTGTACATTGTTTTAAAAATTAATAAATGTGCAAATTGTAAGCAAACATTCTGCACTTGAAAAAGGCAGGCAGAAAGCTGCTCAGCTCCCAAGACTTCAACTGCAGGCAATCACACGCCAGCACTGCACTGCTGAAACAGCATCTCTGCTATAATGCCTTGAGGCTGGCTGTTATTGTTAGGTCTCTGTGACAGATAACGATTTCAAACAAATTAATATTATTATTAATAATAATAATAACAATAACAATAATAGCAGTAATCATAAAACCAATAAATATTGATTTGTTCTCAGCTTTGGTAAAGCTATAAAGCTTCCCCTCCTCCTGACTCATTATCAAAACCAAGCAATACAGGCAGAAGTTTCCTAAAATCAAGCCATTTTGAAAAAAAACCTAAAACAACACAGGACTCTTTCTCCAGCTGCTCTATAATTCTCCAGGTTTACTAAAGAAAAAAAAAATCACACCCCTGCACTCAACTTCAGTAAAGCAGAAGCAGGCAATTCCACTGTGTACATATATTAAGCTCTGGACAGGCTGAACTATTGACCTCCTTTGGCACTAAAATATCAGTTAATCATAAAACTGAGCTGTAAGCTGTTACTCAGAAGCAGAAGCCAATATAAGAAAATAACTTCTAACTTACAGTTGATAAAGCAGGCTAAGTGGACAATTTTATATTACCACATATTTTCTACACTCCCCACACAATCTCCAATCTCATAAAATATGCTTAGAAGGACAATACACTCCAAAGCCACAGAAGCAGCCATAAGGAGTATTTCTGATTAAAATACTACCTTCTGCCTTTCATTTTGGTTTTAAAGTCCTTGAGGAGTCAATAATCTGAGCAATGACACCAGGCAAGAGGTGTAGTCATACTGAAATAAAGCCCAGGTGCCCCACAAGGACTGATGAGGAGGAAGGAGCTTTCAGCATCAACAGCTTAAAATTATTTGTATTTAACCACACACAGGCAGGAAGACCATGCCACACTCGGCACTGACACTAGTTGTGCTTAGAAATGGAAATACAAACCATACATCTGGCTATTAAGGAGGGTAACAACAAAATATAATGTTTTGCTTCACATGCTTTAGTCTTTTAGTCTTAAAACCACTTAAAAGACGTTTAAAAACACTCAGTGGTTTCATACGGTTGACTGCTCAGCACTACGTTTAATTGCAGATTGGTAAAACAACACACAAGTTTTCCAGCAAATGCTGTAACTCAGCTTCAGTGCAGGACACCTTCCCTGGGAAATGCCGTTTCACAAATAGGCTGCCAGAGGACTTTTAACTAGTGGAAGAATTATCTCTTCATTACAAAGCAATTTTGTTTAGTGTTAGTGGAAACATTTACTAAATGAGTCACCAGACGCTGGTTTTGCTATGAAGAAGACAGAAAATGATCTAAATACGTAATAATAAAAGCGCATGTCTGATACTGAGACACAAATAATCATTGCTCAAATCACTCAGAAGTAGGATATATCTCCAGCAAAGCACAGGCCAACTGATCAATACTATGTTATTAAGAAATGTCATGAAATTATAAATACTGAATGAGTTATGGAAAAAAATCATTTCTAATCTTCATTTGAAAACAATGCTAATATTTGCTTAGATATTAAATAAACAAAGAGCAGAATGCCAAGCTGTTCTTATTGATGTATCAGTGACTTTGCTATTGCTGCTACTTGGAATGTAAACATTAAAAAACTCATCCCATCAATGTTCACTAATGTGTGGGTTTTAATCTGTATAAAGAGCCATCAAACTTCAAGCTGAAAATTCATTTATTTCCCACCATTCCTTTTGACACTGAGCAGATAATCAATTATAACTTGTTTCGGAATTTGAACTAATACGTACAAAACTCATGGAAAGACAAAACTGACAAAGAACATCGACACAAAGGAGCATCTGTCTGAAAAATAAGTGATCTTGTCAGAAACAAGAATTAGGAATAATTGAAGAATCTCCAGAAAGAAGATATTGCTGCAGAGATGTCATCTAACATAGCACGGTAAATCACCTGCCAGTCACCCATACAATACCAGCCACAGCAGAGACTGCAGGGTGAGCTATTCCATTATTATCTTTATCTTTACTTATAAATCTTCTCTTCAGAAAAATTGAACTTTTATGTACATAGTTTGCCTTTTATGAGCAAAATATATATAGATATATATATAAAAACATATACACATTCCTATTGACTTGGGCTTGCAGTTATCTTACAGAAACCCTGGGATAACACTGTGGAAAAGGATCTGCCTTCATTTTCCAGACAGGTGAGGAGGCAGCAGGGCAACCTGACCCTCAACCCAGTGCCTTCCCTGACTCATCACTGGTGCTGGGCACAATCCTTTAGTCTCCACAAAGTCTTGCTGACTCACCTTTTTCTAATTGAAAACGGTTAATAGTAACATTTATTTGCCTTCGCTTTCATGGAATAAGAAGAGCCAGTCTTGCTGCAAGATAAACATCTAGAAAATTTATTATTTTTAAAATAATGTTGGTCTGGAAGTTCAGATTTGTCAAGTATTTTCATGATCTGGTTTACTTCATAGCGGATTAAATTAAGTTGAAAATTTGCCTCAAGCCAGACTAGATTTTGGCACCTTACATGTGAGGGTAAGGTTAAAAAAGAATTAAAAGTAAAATCGTACCCACCATAACTTTATTCCCCTAAATGGCTTCACATAAACCATGACTTCCTTTCTTTTTTTGCCTAATAAAAAAGCTTCAGTCTGTCACAATCTAGGTCAATTAAATTTTATTTTTCAAACACTTGGAAAAAGAATCTTAACATTTGGGTTTTGTTAGTCTTAGCTCAGCCTTTTTAAAACAGAAGCTGTTTTCAAATTTCCACTTTTTCAGAACAGTGCCTAAACCAATTCAGTAGAATACAGCAATGCTTTAACTTAACTTAGATCTCAGCAACTGCCATCTTAACTGAGATGGACACATGGATCTTTTTACTTCACAGGAAAGAGAGACTAAATCATAACTAAGATCACAAATTCCAAAAAACACCTTCAGTTTAGTCTTGTTCCAGCTGTGTCTCAGCTTTCAACAGTACTACACCCAATTTCAAAGAAGACTGCCTAGTACTGAGATTCATACCTACTGACCTAGTCTGCACGAAGTCCTAGCTTCTGATGCAGACCCTGCCCCTCTTCCTAGAGTAAACAAAATGAGTGGTCATCCATGCTTAGATGACAACTTGAACAGCTGTCCCACTGAGGTCTGTCACAAAGTTGGGAGAAAATATTTTATTTATGTATATTTTATATACGTGCACATATACATGACACATGGAAATCTGCAACTGCAGCTCTTCATATTAATTTAATGCAGTTTTGAATAGATGGTTATTGGCACTCTTTCCGAAATCCAATTATAGTGCAAATTTTAAGATACTGTCAGGACCTAAAATTCCTGAGATTAGTAGGGGGAAAAAAAAACCCAAAACCAAAACCAAACACCCCCAAAAAAACCCCAAAACACCCCACAATTTAATTTCTGCTTATTTGCCTCCCAGTCTGATTTCAAATTTTTTTTTTTCCCCTGCAAGTAGAAGATGTAGGTATTACATTTCTTCTTATGAAAGCTGATCTTAAAATAACCTTAACCTCCTATAGTTTTAGAAGGAACAGCATACAACACAAATTGGATGAGCTTAAACTTCTGCTGGCCATACTGGGACACTCCAAAAAAACACAGGCAGCAGGATTTAGCAGGACATGATTGTAATGGTGATAGTTGAAATGCAGAAAAAAGTCTACTCACATTTGAAATTGTGTTTTAGAAGTTAGAGATTTTGGTAGTTGTATTTTAGTTCTTTGAAATTCTGCCAGGCCCTGTATATCCTCTTGGAAAATGAAAAAATTACTTAGAAGTACAATACATTTATTTTTTTGTTAATAAAATCCTATTAGATAGAGCTGAGAAAGTTGGGGCTGTTCAGCCTGGAGAAGAGAAGGCTGCGTGGATACCTCAGAGCAGCCTTCCAGTATCTGAAGGGGGAACTATAGGGATACTGGGGAGAGACTCTTCATTAGGGGCTGTAGTGATAAGACAAAGGGTGACAGGTTCAAACTTAAACAGGGAAAGTTTAGATTGGATATAAGGAAGAAATTCTTGACTGTAAGGGTGGTGAGGCACTGGAATGGGTTGCCCAGGGAAGTTGTGAATGCTCCA
>JAOEHY010022967.1:0-45340 GCA_025447955.1 Psilopsiagon aurifrons
CTCAAATTGAGCTTTCAAAAAAAAAAGAACAACAACAAAAAAAAAAAAAAAAACCACACAAAAAAAAAAAAAGGCCCCAAACTATGGCTTTAAAAACTAAATCTTCTGTCTGTGCTGTTAGTATGTCAGTGAATCAGATTAAAACTTGCAAGCAATTAAGAAAAAATAGTTAATCTTAACACACACAGCAATCATAATGATTGAGGATGTGTTTTGGGGTAATAGGAAAAAAAATCACTCCCCATTAAAAAAAAAAAAAAAAGACTATTTTATATTTAACAGAAGCATTTGGATTCATGTGCACCAAAAATGTTGCTCTGACTTCAGTCAGTTACAATGACTTCGGTAAAACTAATTTGTAGTTAGAGAATGCTACTTTAGTCTTAGATGGCTGATAAGCCAAATGAAATAACTGCACTTTCTGAAACATAAGTACTCTTATCAATACACAAATTAAACATTTGATAGTAATGCTAATATAGAAGCTATTTCTGTCTTAATTTGATTTTCCTGCAGAAATTCTAGTCGGAGTGTTAGTCAATGACAAGCAATAAACTCCAAGGAGAGGGGCGGAGGGGAGATTCCTTTATATGCATCATTGGCCTCATTCTGTCAACATATCACCCAGATAGCTGGATACACACAGAGATGCATTCAGGCAGTGCTAGGAAGGGACCTGCATTTCCTGCTGTCTGTTCCAACTTATTAGTAATAGGATGAGGCTTCTGGCACATCTCAAATAAATTAATATTCTATTAATTCAATTCAAAAAGGGGTCAGGAAGATACAGTGCAGATTCATTCACCACAAATTTGAGACGAATATGTTTTAAAAAGAGTACCAAAGTACTCCAATGTGTAATTGCCTAAAGCTGAACCAAATGACAGGATATATTCCAACACTTTCCAACATGCCTTCAGTGCAGATTAAGTCACCAGTTCATAGAATAAATATAAATATAGTATTTTCAATACTAACAGTAACACAAAGTAATTATTCTAAATAGTTCTAGTTTACTTTAGAAAAAATTTTATCTGAATTGACAAAAGACTTTTTTTTATTATTGCTGATTTGAATTTGTGTTCACTGATGAACATTGAGGTCTTTTTGAATATCAAAAAATGAAAGTGCAGCAGTATTTCTTCAAAGTGGTAATAGGCTTGGCAAGAGCAACTGGCAAACTTTACCTAATTGGCTTAAGTGTAGTACTGATTGAAAAAATTTGCAAGACAATATCTAAGTAACTTATGCATAGTATAAGACAATGCCAAAAATAAGAGTAACAGAAAAGTCTGAATACACATTTTAGCATTTACAGTACCTTATTGATAAGAAGATAAAAAAAAACAAATAGGAGGCTAAATCTGTAGCTTTTGACCAGAAACACACTCCTACTTGTAAGACAACACTTGAGCTAAGGCTGTGGATCCGGAGCACTGATTTGATTGTGCTCTATTTTGATATTTTGTTCACAATACCTGTGTCTTCAGTAGGAACTCAAATACATTTATATCCTACTCACGATGAGTAAACCTGCCAGGATTTTACTGGATGTGAGGATGAATTCAGATCGTCTTGTAGTCAGAGAATCATGGAATAGTTAGGGTTGGAAAGGACCTTAAGATCACCTAGTTCCAACCCCCCTGAGACAGGCAAACGAAATATAAGTAGACTAATAAAGATATATTTAGCAAAAAAGTCTGAGCACATTTAGTAGCTTGTCCTTTGTGCATTTTACATGTGAAAAACAAAAATCTTATTTGAAGTATTTAATATGATTTAAAATAAGCAAGCATAGTAGCCTCTCAAAGATTCCCAAAAATGCTGGGCAGTAAGCTGAAAACCTGCAATAATTTTTCATCAGCAATGTTCAAGGCAAAAAGTGTTTACTCTTTAATAAGGTTAGAAAATTTCCAGTCTTTCTTCCTTAGTCTGCTACTTTAAATCATAACTACTAACAGTGAAGTAATTACAACTAAGAGTACTGTTACACAAAGCTTTCCAGTCATAGTTGGAAAGCATATTTTTTAAATAAACTATAAATTTGTGACATATTTTAGCTCTGGAGGAAAAGTACTCCAGAGTAAAAGACTGTACACACTCAGCTCATTCCATTTCAGAAAGCCCTCAGGCCCAAAATCTCTCTCTCCTAACCGTCAAGACTGAAGTGGAGTACAGCGCATCAGAAGCTCAAAAATGCACTTGGGGTGCAATCCTCTTGGGACTTTAGATATTAACATGAAAAATCTTAAACCTTGGGCTACCAGGCAGCTGATACAGATAGCAAAACATTGTGAAGAGTCACGCTCCTTTCTTCTAATCTCTCCTTGCAACAAGAACACACAGCTACTTAGTGAATCAGCTGCAGGCAACAGATAATTTATGCAAGTTTCCCAATATACTGCATGTATTTCTTTAATCTGACTGCCATTTCACAAACACATGCGTCGTGATTATCATCGGGGAATTCAAACAGCTTGATCTCATTTTCATTGCAATAAAGTTAACAGTCCCTTCAGGTCCTCTGGTCAATAACAGCATGTAGACTGTGCAACCTGCTGCCCTGTGGGATTGGTACCTCATCACAATTCAAAAGGCCTAGGGAAATAACAATTTCTTCAGACCTCCTGCCTGAACCAATCGTGATAAGTCAAATCTGCAGGGAATCTGTCTTGCCTAATCTCACCTTTATCACGTAACTCAGTCATATAAATGGAAAACAGTTGCGCGTCTTCCTTGGTTGTAACTGCATACAGATTATGCTAATGATAACTCAGACCATCTTGCCCTCAAACTCCTGATAAGACAGATTTTCCTTTACGCATACGTATAGGAACCAAACCAGACCCTTGTGAGACACAAAGGGTCTAGTAAAAAGCATGCAAAAAATTAACTAGGCTCAAAAGTATGCTGGCACCATCTGCTGTCCCAGGTGGCTTAGAAAAACAAGCCAGTCCCAAAGAAATGCAGGAATGAAAAGAAAAATCACCAATTTCTTTACACTCTTCAGCTTGATTTTACTTCCATATTTAAGCCTTCAGGGTGTTCTAGTTTCATATATTCACACTTTTCTTTCTCTACAACCATAAAATATGGGCATTTCTTTAATTGCAAAAAAAAAAAAAAAGAAAAAGCCAAGATACTTACACAAATATATTAAATATATTCACAAATTTCCAATAGCTGAAACTTCGGGGAAAAAAAGAAAAAAGACCTGGAGTTACCTTGAAGCTTGAACTTCCAATGTGGGAGCTGGTGAAACTGAAAAGAGATTCATCACACACTTCCTATCTAGGTGATTAGCTGGAGAACTATCCGGATCTGCAGTATCAGAGAGGAGATGATGCAAAAAGGTGGTAAGGTGAACTGCTATGAATCATAGGGGCCAACCTCTACTCATCAGATCCTAATTTAATTTTATGCTAAATGTCATGATTTAAAGCCAAATTCTTCTGCTAATTTAATCTGAATTTGGCTTGTGGTAAGAACTTGTGACTTTTAGATCAAACTCTATGAACACCCACTTTTTTTAATGTAGGGCATTTATTATTTTGTTGATAATAATCAGTGATATGTATTCTTAATAAAACATGCTGGTTTTGAAAAAGATTTGTGCAACATGCTTTAAACAGAAACTCCAAATTTTCAATCTTTGCCCTATAGTGTTCTTTAGATTACTTGGATTATCCACATTTCATGTGGATTTTGCTATTAGTCATGAATTTTCCTATATGTTTACACAAGAAAAAAGTTAGATTACAGCTTTATTCATGGTCCAATAATATCAGGCATTCTGCCTATGAGAATGAACCATAAATTACATATTTTAAAAAAAGTCTAATTTGAGAGCCAGCAGAGTTTTCTTGATGAATGATACCTAGAAGTTATCAAGTCTGTTAGGGATGGGAATGGCACTGAGTTTGCATTTATAAATAGATTAACAAAAGAAAGATCAATTTTTTTAAAGTGCTGGGAAAAAACATTTTTCTGATAATCTTTTTTTTATCCTCAACCAAGTACCTGTTCTCTGGTACTTTGTAAAAAATTAGTGTGAAATTTTTTTCTAGTCTTTGGAAGCCAGAGTGTGTGCTGGTAGATCCTAGTCTCTCCTCCATCCAATTGATGTCTATTTCAGTTTATCCATACTTCAATCACTGTGACCAAGTAACTGAAGAGAAACTGATTTGTTTCAAAGCTTTTTGTGAAGAGGAAGGAGCCGTTTCCTCTTCAACGCTCCAGGCTTACCAGCCAGCTATTAATTTACCATGACTTCCTTCAGTAGTAGTTAAATTGATGCATGTTTAACTAGGGAAAATATTGTAAAAAGGAAAGGCAAGTGCTGTTGGGACAATTTTTTTACATAATGCTATAGAATTTTCAATAAAAATAAAAAAGCCACACTCCTTTGTAGTCAATGCCTCTATTGATGTGAATCACTCTTATCATCCTTTATGCATGTAATTTTGCACCAATCAATACATAGTCACAAACACTGTAAGTAGCAACCTGAACTGTGCAGACAGAACACAGCCATACTGGGTCTATACCTCTGCTGTGAGTAAAACAACCACGGGGACAGGTGCCCTGTTCTCTGTAATGGTGTATCAGTGTTTGTTTATCAGTCTGGTCTACTGATAAACCTTGACAAAGAAAAATGGAACAGAAACTAAATTCTCTTCCAAATTTCTTAAAAGCAATAGTTCCATATCTTTCAATAAATGGGAGAGAATGGGAGGAATCAAACTGCTGGAAATATCTGAGAAGGGAGAGAAAAAAAGACATGCATTTATTTACTCCAAAAGCAGATATTCAACAGAGCAGCTGTACTGAGAGAAATTTCAAACTCCACAGTAGAAGTCAACATTTTAAGAGTTAATACATGAGACATAAAACAGTGCCTGTATTTCATGTGGAAAAACTTAAGAATTTATTGATTTAAGATGTAGATTCACTTAGATGCTGGGGAAGGGATCAACAAATGCTAAATAGATCTTTACTTTAAAAGAGAACAGAAGTAAGAGTTGAACAGTAAAAAAAAAAGGAAAACATTAGATAGATAAAATTAAGTAGAATACATTTCTTATGTATTTTATGTAAATCTATTATTTCAGTGTGTTGAATCTCATCCATTACCATTATTTTTAGATATATCAGATTATTTTTCTCCTTAAGATGAATCCATGTTGTTTGAATATTCACTATAATGTAAACAGAGTACTGGTGGGTTTATAAATTCTGTACTATAAGAATTATCTCTCAAACTTATTTTATATATGCTTCTAATGCTAAAAATTTACAATGTGAACATTAACAATCAGGTATGCTGAATCAGATGCTGAGCCAATAAGAACATTTTTCAGACAAAATAGTTGGCCACCCTTGGATATTGAAGATACATCTTAGCTGTATAAATTTCACCTAGTTAATTAAGAATGACCAGCATTCTGAGCTGACAGCTACAATTGCTTTTTTTTTTTCCTGCCACAGCAAGTTTCTAGTTTTTCCTACAGGTAGTTGCGTGTGTCTCTACTGGGAAAGCAAAAGAGAAAAATACAGCACTTCAGAATTAGCTTTCCTTGAAGAAGTCCTACCTGTTTCCTTTTGACTAAAGCTAAGTTTTAATCACAAATATCTGATTTGTTCAAGTATTTTTGCATCAGTCTGTGTATTTACTCCTCAGTATCAAACAGGCATGCAGGGTTTTCTGTGTGGCTCAAAAGCACCTGGCTTTAAATACAGGTAGGGCTTTTTTGTTTGGTTTGGGGGGTGTTGGGGGGTGTTGGGGTTTTTTTGGTGGTGGTGTTTTAGTCACATACAGGAGTGCAGTGCATAGTTCTGAATAAGTATTTTAAAATTTGTTAGTTCTTTGCAAGTCTAAGGAGAACTGGTACTGAATGTAGGCTTAGTAGATTTTTCAGATGTATCTATTTAAAATGCAAATGTGTGTATATGTGAATATCAGGGTCTATGTCTATAAAAAGTCTCTTTAAATGTTCAAACTCCTAATTATTTTTTCAAAGGATTCCTGGGGATTCTTTAACTCAGATCACCTTTCAATTTTTAATTTACTTTATTAAAATCTCAATAAATCACCATATTGCCAACTTTTCTATGTGGAGTTCATTAACACATCAGAAGATAATTTATCAGTCTCATCTCATATATTGCTTCTCATACATCAATTTGTCATTTCTCTGTTTTCATTCTGCTTTATATGAACTAAGAAAATCTTAACTCGTTTCAAATTTCTATTAATCCAGGACATCTATATTTTAACTATTTAAAGTCATCTAAATGCTTAAATTAGCCAAGTTTACATATGCCAGACTTATAAAATTTTTTTGCTTGATGGGTGAAAAATATTCTAAACTACCAAATTATAGAAAATATTAAGTTTAAGATTCATCAATGCTGACAAGATCTTGCAATAGCAGCTAAGCACCACTTATCTCTAACAGTATTAACAGTTTTGATATAGCAAGACTTTTTTCTGTGCAGTCTTAGACAAGTCACTTAAGCCTTCCTGAATCCCAGAGCTTTTCTGTAGGACATTAGTCAGAAGAACGCAGTAGTGCACTAACACTCTCCCTCCAACACATACTTAAGGCAGTGTAGAACAACTGCAGGTTACCCCCACTTAGAAAATGCAGTGTTCCTATTTCATGGAAGCATAGTGAAGATAAATCATTCATGATTATAAGGCAATTGGGCACACACAAAACCTAAGGTAGGAAAATAAGTAACCATGCATGTCTGAACCAATATGATCAAAGTGATACTAAAAATGTTTTTGGTAGGTGGCCATCTGCCTCCACTAGAAGCCAGGTTCTCATCTGCACTTATATTCAGGCTAAATATGTAGTATCAAATTGCATCTAGACCTTTACCTAGTTTCCCGTGATGGCTACAGCGACAGAAAACTACTGCATAAATGAGATCAATCTTAAGACACTGTATATTGTCTGCAGGAACAGAGGTATATTTTACAGAATTCAGTTACAGTATGCAGACTGTCATTAGGTAGTTAGGTCTCTTTCACCTGTATCTGCTTTATTCAGTACTGTTCTGCAAACTCAAAAGGAAAAATTTTTTGCTAATTGCTATTAAAAAAAAACTTAAAAAAGCAGCTACAATCAGCTCCTGGCTTGGCTCAGTGACCTCCAGAAACAGCAATGCCAATGAATGATTATAATCCAGGGGGAAAAAAAAATAAATTCCTTTGTCCTTTAATTTCACTTTATCTCCTTACTTCATACTTTGAGATAGAGCTAAAAAGAAGACAGTAGTCATTTCTTACTAATCTTCTCACCTCAATCAAATCCCTATTATTCACCTTATTCAGAATGAATTATCGTGGTTCTTTTGACTCTCTTTGTTCCTATAGGGGTACTACTATACCTTTAATCACTTTCTTAACACCTATCTGAACTCTTTCAGTTTCAGCTTTATCTTTCTTAGGCAGCTGTCAGAGAAGGCACTGGGATCACAAACATGTACAGAAATATAAGTAACAGTTTCTTACATACAGTTTGCCAGATTACCAGTGAGCCTGCATACTCCCTTGTTCACTCCTTGAACTCAAAAATCATGCTCTTGTACCAGTTTTTAGGCTGTGGATGATATAAGTTACACAATAATCAGGTAGAATTTGTGAAAGTTTCAAATGACAACATAAACTTGTAATCTCTCGTTAATATAGTGTAGTCATGAAAAAGTGGCAGTCTGCCAAAGCAAATATTTTACAACTCCAGAGGAGTACTGTAGGAATGTCTTGCAAATTCTATGACAGAAAATACAGGCCTAAGTGACACAAAACTGAGAAGATGTATAAAGAACAGAATGAGTTAAGAGAAAAGAACAAGTAATAGGAAAATCAAAAAAAAGAGAAAAAAATAATTTATCTAGGGACTCTGCCTAAGGAGGACGAGTGGCTGCGAAAGATACTTTAAGAGATCGGGCATATTTTACTCTGATGAAAGTGTGAAAGTGTCAGAGAAAACTAATTGTCACAAAGTCCAAAATATATTTGTTCTGGATCCTAGAGACAGGCATCTTTTCCGCCCTCATGCCTTCCTGGCAAAGAAAGACACAATGACTAAATGAGGCCTTTTACTACTTTATATCGGGTTAGATGCCACAGAGAAAACCTTAAAGAACAACGTTTCCTGGACAAAAATGTAACTGTTTTATTGTTGGTCAGAGGCAGCTTAACACAGCTGAATGATCCTGGAAGCAAAGCCATAGCTCAGACTCTTGAAATGTTTCTTATGCATCTTTCATAGAGCATTGCTAAGAGTGCTCAGGACAAATTAATGCAACTGTTGATATCAACCTAATCACATGAGGGATAAGTGAGAGTCACATTTTCTTGAAAAATCTGCAGCTATTTCAAGTCAGCGAAAAAAGAAGAGACTAAGAATTCTTCCAGAAAGATTCTTAAGCAGATTCTGCATGACTGCAGGGGGCAAGGCAGGGAAGCAAAGGTTTTCACGGAAGTGAAAAAAACTTTAGGAATATAGATGAGCCAAGTTCACTGAAACAATAATATTCTTTGAATCAAGGGTTTTTAAATGGGTTTTAGACAAATTTGGTAGCACCAGGATGACATCAAGTGGCTACTCAAGCTACTTACTCCACACTTGTTGGAAACAGTCATTATGACATCTCCCTAATAAGGTATTCCTACTGTGTAAACATAATTGTGTTACCAACAACTGGCTCTATTTTAAATTCAATTTTTGCGTGCCTTGATTTCAGGTCCTCTGTGCTTTCCTTAAGCTTCCTTCCATAAATAATAAACCTAGAATCCTTCTAACTCAAGAAATAAACCTCCCTTTCTCTAATACTTTTCAATTCAGGAAATAAGAAATACAGATTTCTTTGGATTTAGCAGGTTTGTTAGACTTTGTAATAGCTGGAATAGCCAGGCTTAGCTAATCAGACTTTAACTATAGGGAAAGAAATTAATACCTTGAAATATATTCTTGATGTGTAAGGCAGATTATTAATAGCTGAAAGAAATTTCACAGCTTAAGACTGTGAGAGCAATCACAGGAACAACACCCACAGTGACATGGTAAAGTCCTCATTGCTGGAGGTTTTGATGGGGTTTGACAGAGTGATAAATAATCACATCCAGGCTCCCTTTGCCATGAAAGGCTGGGCCAGATGGTCTTTCAAGGTGCCTCCCAACCCAGGCTACTTTATGGTTCTGCATTCTAAACAAACAAGAACACTTCTGACAAGCTTGTATTAAGGCTATAAAAATATTATAGGCCATTTAGAACTAGTTAATGGATAAACATTTCAAGCAACTTTTTACTTTATTAATAGTACAGTTCACTACAGTTTGCATTTCTCAAAAACTTGTTCAAATAAATGTCCATCTTCAAACATGGCAGTAAGGATTATGGTCCAAAACTGAGTTTGCAGACAACCAAGTATCTAAGAGTATTCAACACAAAATCTCTTTCCAACATGAAGAATGTGATCTTAAAAGTTTCCACATTTCCTTCCTTGGTGTTGCACAGAATTTAAGTCCTCACAAAAGAAAAAAAAAATTAAATCAGAAGTAGCAGAAGTAATGGACCCTTCCTACAAACTTGTATCCTTTGATCCCACTATCAAGCTTTACATACCACAAGAATCTCACCCTTTTTCCAAAGACCCAGGTGTATTTTGCCTGCTTCAGTGGGACATTACTTTGAATAAATTTCCTGCTTCTGAGAGCCAGTTTCCAGGAACTGAAGTAAACTTCAAATTTGCTTGAAAGTAGCTGTCATTTCAAATGTTATTATGGCTACAATGACCAGATGAAGAAAGGGAGACAGCATTGCCAAGTAAACCTTGCTTCCTCAAGGAGTTAGTTAAAAAAAAAAAAACAAACACACAAAACTACCACAAACCACCAAATAAAAAACCCCACCAAATTCCAGTCCCCCCCAACTATTGCCCTAAACAGCTGTTGCTTCTCAAGACATCTGTTTTGTTTCTTTCTCTTGCTTTCCCACCTTCTTCTATGAATTTAATGAAGGCTAAAACTCTTCCACATTCCTTTGTTCTTTCCTTTTCCCCCAGTCTAAATGTACTTCTAAAGATTACCCACTCTAAAGATGCCTCTCAAAACATACCTACAGGAGTTTTGCCCAAACCTAGTCTTGCCAGCAGTTTCTACTCTGCTTGCATGTCAACCTAAATCTTCATTCAAGTACTCAAATGACACCAAGCTGTCGAGTTCTGCCAAGTATGTAGTCATGCTTTTTATTAAAAAGCTCTGACTCTCAGATAGATGTTTTTATCTGCTATGAAGCCCACAGTAAGCAGATCTGTGCTAATTCCTGAAAAAGTAGGCCTTAAGGAAGCTACTCATCCAGAAGAACTAGGCTGACCTTCAGAGTCTGATAATGACCCAGATGCCCTCAGGGACTTTTTTAACAAGACAGTCACCTTGTCTTGTCTGAGCTTTGGGGTGTCAGAGCTGAATTTGATAAGGAATGACAGCTCTTAGTCATGGCAAGCTCTTGAACTAACTGCTTTAAATGACAGAAAACCAGCTGCATTTAATCTGATTTTATGGTACCTGGTATAATACACATTTTTAAAAGTATTTGTCCTCTAATTACACTTTTTTTTCTCTCTCTCCAATCATTTATTCATATTGAAAGTAGTTTGAGAACAATATACACAAGAATGTTTGTTCATTACTTCATTGCTTTTCTCTTGGCCTTTCACTTTTGGGACAAATGAGAGAGTGAACTACTCACTTTGAAAGCATATTTGATTGTCATTATGCACAGATAAGAATCATGCCCCTATTTCAGTCACAGACTGAAAATAAAGAACACAGAACAGAATGTAGAACACTGACAGAGAATAGAAACATGAGGCACTCATCTAAAGCACTTTAATCAGATTACTTCAGTAGTATTTGATAAATAGCTATTAACATTAGTCACACCACAAAACCTAAAAAATAAACAGGACATCTTAAGAAAGGATAGATACAATCAGTGAGAAAACCTGTTCTTATTGTTGTCAGGTGCATGTTCCATAATTTATTTTTCCAAGTTTTCAGGGTTTTTTTCTCTATATTAAGGCTAAAAGTGTGTGAGTGTCAGAGAGAGAGAACATGAGCGAGGGTGAAAAGAGAGTGAGAGCATTCATGCACCAAAACTGTTGAAAATTATTTCCCACAGGCTTGAGCTATGATGATGGAAACAAACTCACAACAAAAAAACTGTGGCTACTTAAGAATCTCTGTTGGGGTTCGTTTTAACAATGATTCAGGATGTTTGCCAATACTGAAATCACTGGGAAAGTAAAACTTTTCCTTGTGCAGGAGCAAAGGAGCAAAAGAACTGTAATGCAGCATTCAGCATAAAGCTAGAGACAGATGCCTTCTTTCCAAATTCCAAGAGAATTTGCTTTGTCGTTTTCTTTTGCCAAAGAAAACACTGAGTAAAGAATGTCGTTCAAATACAAAATTGTTGGAAACATTCCCATTTAAGGATGGGGAAGGACCTTTACTAGCAGACAAAAGGAAGAAATGACAAGTTGAGATAATGGGGGAAAAATAAGTTTCTGAGGAAATCGAATGCTAAGTACTTTGGAAATATCAGAATTACTTTGTTTTGATATAATTAATTTAATGAGAAAAAAAATTAAAAGCCTAAGTAAAAAAAAAAAAAAAAAAAAAAAAAACAATACAAAAACAACCAAACAAAAAACTAACCAACCAACCGAAAAAAAACAAAACCCACAACCAAACAACAAACACCCACCCTGTTAATGCATTATCATCTAGCAATTTGGGGCTTGCTTTATGAGGTTTTTTCGGAGAATCAGGTCCTTACCTGATGGAAATTCACATAATTCCACTAACTTACATTTAAGTAGCTGAAGTTTCATGAACTGTAGCCTAGTATCAACAGGAAACATACAACTCTTACAACTACAGTGCTTGTCACTGTGATAACAGATGACTTTCCTTTCTGATGTAGAGTGCTATTATAACTTGAGGTATAATTAGTTACAAAGGAGAAATAGGGAAAGAAGGAAGCTTCTAAAATCCACCTCTGAGCCTACTGATATACATAGAACTTGACATTACAAACTTAAAGAAAATTGTAAAAATAGATAAAATACTGTAATTTTATTTGATTCATTAATGTAATTCTGCATTGTGAATCTAGCCATCAAGAATGCTAATGCTGTAGCTTAGTCAACAATTGAAAAGATTCAGAAACAGCATAATACAGGAGTAGACTCATCAACAGACCTACATTTTTCTTTTGTTACTGGCATACTGGTAGCATCATTTGTGGCTACTCCTCATGCCATTACCTAGTTTTATATTCAGCTAGGCTTGGCCTTAGAGATCTCATCCTTAAGATATTCTTTTACAGCGTATTCCTATGGCAACTATTCTTGCTTTCTTTTCTTATATGCCCTCTTTCTGTATTAAGAAACCACAGCTGACTATCCAGTGTTGGCAGTAGTGTGGTTTTGAGCAGGAGGTTGGAATAGATGACACTCAAAGGTCTCTTCCAACCAATATTTCTATGATTCTGTAAATACTTATTTTCAGTAAGTATTGATCTCTAAGCTGATGCTAAATGATACATTAAAAACAATACATATAAAAACTGGCTTAAAGTGTGCTCATCAAAATACAGTCAGTATTTGTTTTTGAAGCTACAGGATACCACTCCAGGTTAATGGTTATTAGCTCAAAAAAAAAGCTATTTTGACAAAAATTTTGGTGCTTACACTGCGCTATCATTAGTTAAATAAAAATAATTTCTTTGAAAAACTGTTACTGTGCTAGTTGTTAATGTCTTAAGATATGATTATCAGGCCCTCAATGCTTATTATTGGCTGGTATCATGTGACAATACACATAGATGTTTTGAAAATTATAAAGACAGACAAAAAGATGTTTTTATATTCCACATTATGGGAAAGTTGTCAGACAAGAATCACTTCATATGGTTCAATTCCCTACTCCTTTACATTTTGTCACAATAATTTACAACTATTCAAAGGATATGCAATTTGTTACCAAACTGGACTGGTTTCAGTTAACACCTAATTTCATTCTGCAAATGTGCAAATTAATACATGAGGTGCAAACCAGCAGAAAATTAGGATTCAAGGCAGAAAATGATTGCCTGGTGATTAAAAATTTGTAGTACGTTTATAGAATGAAAGTTCATCTGAGGCAACTCCTAAGAGCACAACTAAGTACACATGAAGATATCTTAAAATCTTAGTTCTGTCACCTGGCAAGAGGACAGAGGTTTAGGTTTGCCCAAGGGTGTAAACTAGACAGCTAGGCACTATTCCCAGATGGGTATCCAGAAATAGTTCTTCCCAGCTGTCCCCAACTCTATACCACTGGGATGTCCCAAGCAAACTAGGCAGCAAAATATAGCAGAACTTATGAGCTGAAGTTTCCTTGCAGACTTTGCCTTCAGATCTGAAGAAATTAAATCGCAGGCAAAGCAGTCTTAACACTTAGGGAATTTACTTAATGTAATTTGTTGCAAACCAACACAAACTTCTAATCAGTGATTCAGGTATTTGGGGGAGAGGGGAAAAGAGGAGGAAATGTAAGCAATTAAACACTTATGAAAACATCTTTCTTCCCCCTCCTCCAGGCTCAGCTCAAGCCAAACTTGTACCCTCTCCCACTTGCAAATCTCGGCTTCCTTTATTTACACCACAGTTTATGTTTTGTCCATCCCAATTCCTTCAGGGAAGTGTTAGGCAGTGCAGGAGGTTAGCATCAAGTGTGCGCTGGTTTCTTTCCACAGCTCATTTCTTGGGCTATGAAAATGAGGTACACAATGAATGAAGACAGCAAGAAGAAATTTGTGTTATAAGACCATCCAAGTCACAAGTATTTGTAGGGAATATGGAAGCTTTCTCCTGAGAAGACTATATTGGCACAGGGCTTCTCAGTTTTTTGACCTCTTTAAAGTAACAAAAGAAAAGGTAAAGTTCATAGAAAAAATTGTCATGCAAACTCACTACAAGCACTGTATGTGCCAGAGCAGGCAGATTTCAAGGTAACAGGGTGATAAAGGACTTGACTTCAAACTTAAAAGCTATAGGAAGAGCCTGTAGGATGTTGAACCTGAGTCAAAAGGCTATCCTATAGTTAGATTGAGTTAAAGAAATTTCAACCTCAGAAAAAAAATAAGGTCTTTCTAGAAAGGGAAAGAACATTTTACATCATCTAGAAGACGGTGTAAAGAAACAGGATAGGTAACAAATAGCTGGTTGTGTGATCATCAGGCCTAGAAAAAGCTAAACAAAATTTGCAGTTTCCACACTAACAGAAGTTACTATATGATCCAATGTGAAACACATAATTTGGGTGCCTAAGCTAAGAAACCAAGTTTCTGTGCAGTAACACAGAACCTTTCTGGACTATCACCAAAGCACTAATTTTCCTTCATGCTCCCCTGCAAAGAAAACATAAGGCTGTGATTTTGACCCAGCCTATGCTTCAAAAGGCATGCACCCCTCACTAACATAATGGTGTCTAGTGGTAACACCCAGATGGCACAACCTCCACAAATTTTTGCTACTGATTTATTTGTTGCCAGGATTTCACTCATTCATGACAGAATAATGAGGAAAATTTCAGGAGTTGTTTCTACATCAGGAGGGTCAGCCTACATGGCAGAATGCAGGATTCTGCTGATAAATCCATGCTAACTCAGGTTCCAGACGCAATAAGGATGAATTATTACACTGCTCTGCCCTGGGCACCTTACTCTGCTTAATCAGCAAAGCAACCAGCCTAAGAAAACATTGATCTTCTAAAGCTATAGTGCTTTTGAGATCTAAGCAAGTACATGGTACTGCATTGTGCTACATCAACACTTGCAAACAGCTGAATTTATGTGAAAATGTGGAGGTCAGTCTTGTAGGCTGACTTCTCTGATTTGGACTAAAATTAAGTGTGAACTGATTGAACACATACCAGAAATGACTAAGGAGAAAAAGGAAACTGTATGGGAAGATTATGATAACTAATATCTCAGTTATATGCGTATGTCTGCCTGTGAATAGTTACAGCTGAGTGGCAACGGCGAGATTTTACAGTCTCTCTGCTACTTCCCCATCATTTATCACAAATTGTAGGCTGTACAGGACTGAGCTAGGAAAAAGATTATACAGCCTAATTTTACTGGAAATGAAGCTTACATTTTGAATGGTCGTTTTTGTTTATTTGTATTTTCAGTTTGCCTTTGATATGACTGTAAAAGATGTGACTGTATCCAGGAAACTCCTCTGAAGGAAGGGGTGAGTTTTCTACTCTAAAATTCACCAAACAGACAATCTTAAATAGTCCATGTATTTTGAACACTGAAATTCATTGCTTGAGCTGTTTGGGTCTTTGAGCAATGCAAGAAAACCTGAAATCAATGGATCTAAAAAGTCACAACATGTAAATTTTATTCTGACTATTCTGCTAGATACTGGTTTTGTCTATAACTTTAGGTATACGAGAGTCAGTGCTTACAGTAAATATATGCCGTTTCCACATACAAGGTAATGTATACTGACTTAACTTTAAGTACAGTTTGCAGCATCAGACTGATGCCAGTGGGGAATTCAACAGTTGAGCAAGTACTGCAAAACTCTCCATAACTCTTTCATGGGACAGAAAAAGATAGTGCAACATATAAACGTAATTAGACATGAAATAGTTTATCTTTAAGTATGAAACTTAAAACTGGAGAGTCTGAGGTGACAGATGTATAGCAAAATTATATTATTTAAACATAGAATCAGTTAACAATATAGAAACAAAATTATCTCCTCCTCAAAGTTAATTAAAGTGTCAATGCAAATCAGAATTACAGCACAGGTCCTGTAGCTAGGATATCCAGCTTCTTGTGCAAGAAAGTTTGGTTTACATATGTTAAATATCAAAACCAAATGAACTTCTCTCTCTAGTATGCATTTGTTTTCTCACTAGTCTCTTACTATTCTAATTTGTATGAACCTCAATATATCCCAAATTTGTTAATTTCAAATCTTGTCATTGTTCCAACTAAGTTCACTTTAATGACAGCAAAAGTAATAGCAAAACCTTTTTTTTTATAAAGCAAACCAACCCAGGAATCTGCTGGGCTGGCAGATCTTCATGAGCTCTTACAGCTTTAATTTTAACATTGAAAAGCTAATCAAGTTACATTTTGAAACTGAAAAGTTACTTCCTGCTGCTAGATTTAGTGCTGGTAATTACAAACTGGTTTTTATAGGGGGAGGGGCGGAATAGCTTCTTAGAGCCTTCTTAAACTTGGCAGAATGCCTTTCTGCTATTAAAAGACCACTCACAGGCTTTACTTCTCAACACGTTTGTTTTTGTTAAGGTCATTATACTCATACGAAAGCAGATTCATTGCCTGAGTTCAGCTGTTCAAGAAGTTCAGTTTGGATCTGGAATGTACATAAAAGCAGACATCTAACAATAGGAATCTTAAAAGAAACCCAACAAAAAACCAACCTTAACTGGCTGAAGACCCTACAGTCCTACAGTAAACAGAACTTTGTACACTATAACATCAATGTATAGCATGTTTATGGAACAAAATCCAATTAAACTATGTTTTAAGTCACAAATACTGCAATACCTGAATGTGTCAGGTGGTCAAAATAAATCGATTCCTCTATACCAGAAAGCATGTGTTCTTTGACTTTCATGTCCACAGTGATCTTTAAATATGAACATAAAATACAAAAGACCTATTTGGTTTGCTTACAAAATTCTTAGAATGATAAATGTAATTCTAAGCAGTATTTGCATCCTCCCACTGATTTTTTTCAAGCAAAGAACAACAGTAGAACAATCTGAAGTTTATTTTCATGTCAGTAGGTCATTTTCCAGCAGATCTAGTTAATGTACTTGACTCCTTTTAAGAAAAAAGGGGGGGAAAAAACAGGGGGAAGGAGGGAATAAATCAGTAGATCTGTCAGCTATCTGTATATTGTTAATAGAAATTATAATCATTCCATATTCATAGAGGTGTTGCTGGCTGTTTAGTATTTGATTATAGGGCAATTTAGATTGAAAAGCTTCTCAGAAGGTCTGTAGATCAACCTCTGATTCAGAGCATGGTCAGCTTTGAACAGCTGAGGCTGTCAGGCCAGGTTACTCAGGGCTTTTTCCAGTTGAGCTGTTAAAATCTACAAGGATAAAGCTGCACAATCTCATAACACTTGACAATCCTCATGGTCTAAAGTCTTTCCTTACATCAAGTCAGGATCTTTCTTCTTTCAGCTCATGCCCATTGTCTCCCATCCATCTACCATGGATCACTGTGCCTGAGTCCAGTTTGATAACCTTGTATTGAAAAGCTGTTGTTAGGTCCCCAGTACACCTTCTCTTCTCCAAAGTGAAGAAGCCAAGTTCCCTCAGCCTGTCCTCATAGCTAATGAGCTCCAACCCATTTCTGAGCATCTCAGTGGTCATTGGGCACCAAACCTCCTGGCTGTTTACTTACAAAAATGAAACATAAGATGAAAATAAACACACATGCCACAAACCAGATAGAACTGAACAATTGGAAGATCCTAATAGAATCCTCAAGCCCTATAAAGGATTGCAAACGACTTTTTTGTAGTGTCTTAAAACCTGTCCACAGATCTATGTATGATTATAATTTTTATGTGACTTGGGTTCAGACAGAGCAGAACCTCATGCCGACCATTTATATCTAGATCTGATATTAAGAGATTAAATTAAGAATAAAACCCTGAGATGCTGTAGATGGTTATTGCATTTCACTTGGCTATTACTGCCATCTAGTGATATAATTTATAATCTTCAAAACTTTTCATTTAGAAATTATATTTCATCAGATGTATTTAGAAAGGTTCAGGACATATTCTGAGATCAATGCTCCTGTGCTTCATTTACTTGCTAATCTAATGCATCATGCTGGTAAGAAATTATGTATATATACAGTTTTGGAAGCTGATATTTCTTCTATCTTCCCTATAAGCATGCATGTGAAGATCCAGATATTTGCCTAAGAAGAAAACTGTTCAGAATCATAGCAGTAGTTTGGAATGTATTCGCTCCTTCTATTCTGGCAACTTTCCCTTCAACAGTCCACAATATTTATGACTACACTGGTTGTTAGTAAATTATTCATAATTATGTATATAAATCTAAATTATAAATATATGTTATGAAAATATTTATGGCCAAGGGAGCTAATCTCTTCCTTTTTTCAGAGAATAGAAAGTGTCTCATCTTGGTTTAAAAACTAATCACCTCCCAGATCTCCTACCTACCTGAGACGATGAAGTGATGAAACACTTAATAATGAAAACTGACTCCTAGGATATTACTGAAGGTTGAAGTTCAAACAAGAATAAGGTACACGATCCAAACGAGAATAAGGTACATAATCTTTATAATAATTGAAAATTTCCTATTAGAAACATTTATTATTTGTCTGTGATTTGATGTCTTTAAATCAAGATTAATCTTTCTGAGGAATTCACTAGAGCTCAAATTTACAATTTAGTTCATACAAAAAGACAGGATTTTATAATCATCTGGTTTTGCTTCCTAGCTAGCAAACTACTTAGCAATTTTCTGTAGTTATGTGCATTTAATAATTTTTTTTAGTCAGATTATCTTACTTCCCTGCGTGGTCATTCAGTTCATAGTGCTCCTGTATTCACATCAATTTATGTATTGAACAAACCCCAAAGCAAAACCAATATCTAAGAATCTCAGGCTTGACATTATCATATCAACCATAATCAAATTTGGTTTTAATTCTTAATTGAACTGCATGTAAAAAGCCTTCCCACACAGTCCTACCATGGGAGAGGTCAGACCTTCACCATAACTTACCATGGATGCCTGGATCTCAGACCAAGCACTGAGGGTTCAGTCACAGTGAGCTCTATCAACTTTTTCTTCACAGGTGAATCTTTGTTTCTCCACGTGTTGCTACAGGCTTCTAGGGCACGTTTTTATATTTTATATTATTTGGATGCCACTCCTTGATATCTCCCCTAGCTGTCATTGAAAAACCTGTCTACAAATCTTTCTTTAGCTCAGCTGAATAAACTATGTGATCTGCTTCAGAATCTGTGATATGGGAAGCTGGATAATAAGGTCACAGAATAGATTTTATATGCACTTTCTTGAAGGTCCTATTCTCATCAGCATCAGATCAGCAGAGTATTTAGCCTACATATGTTAAGAACACAGTCTGTGGAATGTTTACATTCTTTAAATTAAATAATACTTGGGTCCTTTATTCTAGCAAGAACTTGTATAATAAGCACTTCGACTATTCTTATCGTTGTGAGCTGATGAATATTTTGTTTGTATATATCCAGATTCCAAATGCCTTCCTGTATTTTCCAGTTCTGAATGTTTAAACAAACATATACATTCTGAGTTCGGACTCAATCCTTGGTATAAACTAAAACCTAATAATTAAGCACAAAGGTAATCCTACTGTCACATGTAGAAGCCTCAGTTCTAGCTCACTTGATTCTAATCAGCTGCAAAATCCCAGACAGCTTCATTCATAGATTTCAGCTTCTTGGTGCTAGATAAGTCTTACTGTAACAATACAATCAGGTAAATGCACCTCTGATAATATTAACTATGCAAATAGGAAAGAAGAAAATGCAAGTCAGGCATCATATTCTGAACAGTGGATTTTCATTCTTCCTGGAAACTCATCAGATTTAGATACTATTAATAAGTATACATTCTACCATATTACAGTAAGACATTCAAAATACATACTTACAACCACTAGAGTAAACTGGAAGAAAATGCTGCTTCTGAAACCAGAGGAGCTTGGACATTCTTAATTAATCACAGAGATTATACTGTTGAGCACAGCTATGATTTCTTGCATTCACTGTATCATTGTTAAAGAAATTAAACTGATGGACCACTAGCAGTTCTAAGTTACTCTACTTTGTGAGCTACAACATTAAACATATCTAAAGCAAGAGATGACTTCAAGTGGTAGAAAAGTGTGCATTTTGAATTATCTTTTTTAAAAGCCATCTGCTAGTGTCAGAAATAAAAGAAAGGATAGGAAGCAGAAATCATGCTCATACAGAGAATTGTTATTGTCAAATCTGTAACTTGCTAGACCTAGCAAAAGGGATCAGACAGATGTTTCCAAATCTGTGTGATAACCAGAACCAGCCCAGGAAAAGATAGCCAGGCATGGGTTAAAGTTAGATGTTAGGTCTTGAATTAATATACTAGTTCATTACTACCAAAAGGGGGGGATCTTGTTCCTCCTGTTTCTGGCTATATACACTGTCCTCTTTCTTTCATATTCTGCACCATATCCTGCATTGAGTCAATTCAACTTGTTGAACCAGAAGAAAACTAACCTGAGACAGGAGAGCAAATAATTTGTCTGTCATTTGAAGACTTGAATCAATTTATTACACAGTCTAGTAAGTGCTAGAACTGATGGGAGGGAAAAGGTGGTATCATGCAACTAGATACACCTGAGGAGTTAGAATTTACCTGTCCTCACAACAGCAAGCTGTTCTATTACATCAGTCATAAAACTTAACTTTATCCTCAAACTGTGCCTCTAAATCCTGCTTATTTAAGAGATTTAGCTGTACTTAAAAGCTATCTATACAGTCTTGATCTCCTCTATGCCTCAGTTGCCCAGGCTAGTCCACAGAAATCATACTGGCTTAGTTTGCTACCGAATTGCAGTGGCTCTCAAACTTAGAAAATGCTTCCTCTAACATCCCCCCCCCCAAAAAAAAAAAAAGTAACAAAAAATATTTCCATAGAGTATTCTCACTTTTCATTCCATTTCCCTTTTATCAATGTTTTGGACTACATCAATCTTTCTTGAATTAAGGGCATGTCAATTAGAACAGGGTCACCAGAAGATAGAACTGTGGCATCGCAGAAGGTTAAGTGGGGAGTATTAGGCCAGTATGTAGCCCACCCTTCTCCTAATATTTACCACAACTGGAAAATTAGGCTTACAGTTTGAATTTCTCAATAGCACATTTCAGCAGCATGTAAAATTATTTCATGCTAATGATAATTGAAGAAACTTAACTGAAAAAGATTGCCATATTGTGATTAATTGAAAAAAAAAAGATTGCGAGAAATGTCAAGTTTCAAAATAATATAATCTTATTGAACTGATTCATCATTTGCTGTAATGGAAATCTATTATAACTAAGCTCCTATAAAGACAAAATGCCCAAATAATTCAATAACCACCTATGAGATTATAGAATTTAGCAATAAGGCACCCACTATAATCACCCACTATATAACCCCTGATAAAAATGAACTGAAAACACAATCATAATAACAGTTTTACCTTATCACAGCTGCCTATTTATCTTCATATACTTACACAGTAATAGCACAAGGTAAATTGATAGATTTTTAATAAACCTTATATCTTTTTATTAAGCAAACATACATAACAGTTGCAAAAAAAGAAAAAAAGGATTAAGTGCTGTGACCTTTGTTCCAGTTTGGAAGCAATGTGCTGAAAAATAAACAGCAGGGCAAGTCACATTTGGGGTTTCGTTACCCATCAAAAACATCAGCTCTGCAGTGACCATCTCTAGGTCAATTCACAATTCACTCTCCTTCAAACCCTTACTGTCCTCACTGGTCTCTTGAAAATGGTTAGGCTAACTCAGGTGTGATCACTGTGGCAGAATAACCTCAAGACACACTCCTTTTCTCCCATAGATAGATCTCAGTGTTACACTCTATCACATTAAAGTAGTCAACAGGCATCACTTACACAAAGATCAGCTTTCAGGGGGAACAGATGTAAGGAGGTCTCTATAAACGCAGCTTCCTGCTGAAAGCAGGTTCAACTTTGAGACAGATGAAATTCCTGGGGGCTTTATCCATTTAGGTGCTGAAAACCCTCAAGGACAGAGACTGCTTAAGTTCTCTCTGTGCAGCCTGTTCTGATGTTAATGCCTATCTGTGCTCAGAAAGGGTGACTAAAATATATCCTTTGTATGGTCAAACACTATTTGAGCAGTAACAACATGAAAGGACTATGCTGAATTTTGGCGTAGAAAAGATCCTAAAGTTTGACTCCTAGCAAAAGCAAAAACAAAACATATTGAACAGTTGATATACACTCAGCACAGCAGCCTCTTCTCTCTTACAGTGGCTGTAAGAGATGTAAGAAAAATAGCACTCCCTGGTAAACATTCCTTGAAATACTGATCTCTCCTTTGCCTTTATTCCTCAGAACTGGATTATCCAAAAAGCTTGTGGTTTGGGGTTTGTTTGGGGTTTTTTTCTGTTTACTTTTTTTTTCCCCTGACCTAATCCTTCTTAATGAGAGATGAAGCTGGAAATTCTAGACAGCTGCTAGTTCAGGTAACATCCATAAGGCAATTTTCCCTTAAAATTCAAATAGCTGTACTCTGAATAAAACAAGGCTGGAAACAGCTGGTCTTAATTACTTTATTCAGCAATGTCATCTGGCAGACTACATCTGAAAACAAATAAACAAGAAAAGATGACCTGGTAGGATCAAAATTGGTTTGATTTTAGAACACTAAATTGAATGATGAAATACTTACCTTTGTCTTTAACTACACACAAACACTCCTCATTACTGAAAACCAGGTAAAGTCAAGGCCCAAATGAAAATCAAAACCAAGGCACTCAGAGAATACCCCATCTGTATTTAAATTATTTTCCACCTAAATAATCTTTGAAAAAGAGCAAATCCTGACTACACATTATCACCTTCCATAACTGACCATTTCATTCTCTTGGGCAGTAGTTAAACAAATATTCAGAACTAGTTCCTTAATATTTTCTGAATTCATATTTTCATTTCATTAGGAAACACATTACACAAGATAATTGCCAGAAACAGAGAGTGGGACTTCCAATCATTTGAACAGGATTAGATACCGAAATCCTTTTATTTTCAATGAAAAGCAATATTCTGTGGAAAGAACATTTTATACTGAGAAGTTTGGAACTAAATATTGATAGTGGCTTGCATTTCTAATTTTGCAGCTATCTG
Organism: Psilopsiagon aurifrons; assembly: GCA_025447955.1. NCBI lineage: Eukaryota > Metazoa > Chordata > Aves > Psittaciformes > Psittacidae > Psilopsiagon > Psilopsiagon aurifrons. The sequence continues at coordinate 23,073 of JAOEHY010022967.1, forward strand.
TGATCGACTGGAATGCATGTTTTTCTTCTAATTCAGGTGCAGAGGAGCTGTTTGGGTTTCAGCTGAAGAGCAAAACAAAGTATCTTCATGGGAAAAAAAATATTAGATAATAGAGAATTATCCAATTCCTAAGGAATAGCCTAACAAGAACCAATAATAAGAAGCTGAAAAGAGTGAAGTGTAAAACAAAATCTTCAACAAGGTGATTAATTGAAGCGGGGTGAGGGGATTACTAAGAAAAATAAGGGACCTGTCTTTTGAAATTTCAGTGAAAATTGGGTAGTCTCTTGAGAGACAAACTATGGTAAAATAAAATTACTAGTCTCAACAGCAGAGGTGACTGGGTAAAACTCAATGGCCTGTTAAGTGATCATCTCATATTAAACCTTCTAAGGCTTCTTGTCACCTTCAGTTCCACAAATTCCAGATCATTTTGCAATGTGTTTGCAGCAGAACATGGTCATGCTTTATATTTCAGAGCACCTTCTATTGCAATTATAACAGGGGAGAAGAACTGAAACAGAATTAAGCTAGATCTTAACTCAGGGAGAAAACCATGAGTTTTTTCTTTTCTAAGGCTAAACATGGTCAGAGAGAGTTTATTCTAGCAAGAAGATACATATCTTTTCACTATGTTGTCTGATAAGAGGCATTTTCTGGCTATAACTTGGAAAATGAAAATGTTAATATTCCCATTCAAAAGAGTAATTTTTAGACACTGATTCTGGACATTTTTGTGTAGTCCTGCATTTCACCTCTGTATTTCTGAGTCTGATTTGAGAAGTATTTTGCAACAGTTTGGGAGCAAGGGCATAACAAAAATGGGATTGGATATTCTTGATTCCTTATGCTTCCATCTAAAAAGTCCTTTCTGCGAAAAAAAGAACTTTTTACCACCAAGAAAAAAAAAAAAAAAAAAAAGTCAGTGTTGTCAAAGCTATGGTGCATTTTGACAAACTTCAATTCCTTATTTTACTGAAGTATTTTTAAAAATATTTATATACCGAAAAGAGAATTTCATTTTCTGTGAATGAATCTTTTCAAAATAAATTCAGTGAAAACTAGGTAAAAAAAAGGAAGCTATAAAATATTGAAATGTCTTTAAGCCTGCACAGTGAAGCTACTGTAAAACACCCAATCAATCTTCTACTCAGGAACACAGTTTTAGTCATTCAGTTGCCTTAATTTTTTAGTCCAAACAGTGTTAGACATTTTTGTGATGTGTTTATGACACACACAGATCACCAAACATACTTCAGAACTTGGCATAAAGATGTGAAACAACTTTCAAAGAGAATGCTTACTGCAGAAAAAGAAAATATTTTTCTCTTTGCTGCTTATCGGCCTTTCTCAAAAAACACAGCTTTTTGCAGGTGGTAGAGGCTGCTTAGAGATACTCTCAGACACAGATACTGCCAGACGTGGGTTACATTTTTTCACAAAAATTATTTGCTTGCTTTCTTTCTTAGTTTTGAAAGCACAGAACTCTGCTGTGAAGGAAAAGAAGTCTGTCACAATTCAACTAATAATAGAAGAATAAACCATTGTGCAATCCTGCACTGAATGAATCTTTTGGGACAGATGAGCCATTATCCAGTACTGTTTAAGGAATCCCTCAAAGCAAAAGAAAAAATTGTCTGTCTGTATAACTACAGAAGCGTTAGGAGGCCCTCAGGTTCAGGACATGAAAGAGTAAAAACAGATCTAAACAAATCCATGTGGACATCTGTAGCAAAATCCTGGCCTAATTACATCTATCAGAAAAATGGTTTTTTTACTTCAATAAAGCCATAACGTTTTCCTGATGTCCACACATTTCCACCTGTTCTTAGTGTAAAACAACTTTCTTTCACATACCCTGCATAAAGTGATCAAATACACACATGTACAAAGCCAGCTTTCAGTCCTGTCAAAAGGGCAAATCATTACTCTCTAAGTGAAAGTGAGGAAACCATTTGAAACAGAGTATCATTTTCCCTAATTCTTCAGTAAGTCAAGACTAGATTTTGAAAACCTAACTAAATTTTGGCCCTAATGCCACTGCAGTGGTCATGCTGATACAAAGGGACAGAATATATTTCTAAAAGCTACAGGAAAGTTAAAATCCTTCCAAAATATATTGATTCTCATGCAGTTATTCATGTTGATTCTCCTTATTTAACTTCATCTCCCAGTTCCATTCATGGCAATATAAAGTAACTTTTAGCTAATCTAATATTCTCCTGGCTAAATATAAGATTCAGTCATTTTCACTTGGTTTTTATGTTGTCCTTTTCTCTTTCTATTTGAACACTCTTCACTATGATGTCTTCGTTTCATTAAAAATTGTAATGTACCAGGAGAAATTCATTTTTTACCAGAATGACAAAACTGCCCACTGTCATCTGACTGCCAGATAGGAGTTTTCAGGCTTTAAGCTTCAAAGCAGGTTCCATCTCCCATGCAGCAGAGACAAATATCATGCTGCGATTGATTAAATATTATTTTCTTTAAAGGCTCCCCAGAGAAAAGTAACTATGAAAAACTGGTCAAATCACAGATCTACAGAAAGAACATGTTTGTGATGCAATACAATACAGCAGTTTCTCTATGTGGCTTCTGAAAACCTATAAACACTTAATATTTTAATAACTTTAAACCAAAATGGTGACTTGCAAGAATAGTATTGTTCCAGAATGGAATAAAATATATTGAAACTTTTTCTACAAGTAATATATGCTAATAAGATGAACACAGTGTTTAAATGAACACAGTGTTGAAATAGTCACAGACTGTTAAGTTTCTCAGAAGTTATTAGGAACATAACCACGTGCCTTGTTTACATGTGCCAAATTTCATGCTCTTAAAGATCAGAAAGAAAATTCAGCATTAAGGCTGTTTCAAAAAAAGTGGACCTTACCCTAAAAGGGCAAAGGAGACATTCAAAATCACTAGCAACTTCTTAATAACTTGGCCTTGGGTGCTTATTAAAAGCTTTGTTGCAGGTCCACAAACTGTTTCTCTCTAATTAGGTTACAGATTGCAATCTTGTAGGATCCTGCTGCCAGCTACATTTATGCTATTGATTAATAACACGCTGAAAGATACTTATTCAGTTTGTAATGGAAGAACTCTGTTGTGAAAAAGGCTGAAAATTTAATTATATTTTGCTTTAACTTTTTAATGAAGTGTGCATTTCACTTGTTATTGAATTTATGGGGTTTTTTCTGAAGATGCTAGCTAGAATTTTGTGCTCTACAAAAAAAAATAGAGGGAAGGAGAGGAGGTACCCCAAAAATAAACTGAAATACAAAAGAAAGCAGATAGCAGCTACATTTCTAAATATAGAAGACCAGACTTCACCTTTCAATAGCAAAGAACTGGTAAGCTGGTTTAGCATTTTCAAAGAACCACACCTGAAGGATGCTGTTCCACAAGTCTGAAATGTTCTAAATTGTCAGTCTAAGATAGGTTGCCTTGCTCAGGAGATTAAAATGACCAAACCAAATACCTGTAATTGAAAGGTTCTTTGTTCTTGAATTATTTTCTTTTTTCAAGAGAAAAAAAAAAAAAAAAAGCTGCTGTTAAGGTGGTCAAGCACTCCATTTCTTTTTCTGATATAGAAAGTAACTTTCAAAGTAACTGCTTTCAAAGCATTTGTTGTCTCTAGAGACAGAAACCTTGAGGGAAAATAATCATTTTTTCACGGCCAAAAATATTCTATGTTATCTTGTCTCCAGTTACATTTACTCATGTACTTACCATAAAGGTGGAAACTGATGAACTTTTGCCATTAACTGGCTGACACATTAATCTCTAACACAGAGACTTATTTCCATTCTTCACGTAAATTAGCAGATTGGTTTCACCCTAATGCCTACCTCAATAATTTAGCTCAAGTGACTAAAACTTAGGGAAACTACAGATAACCACACAATCTATTTAATATGATCCACTAGTTACTGTGAGATTACCAACATATGATAAGAATAATTTTTCCTAGTAAAGGCTATTTAAATGGTCACGTTTGATTCATATTTGGCTAGTATACGGTTAAAATTCTCTTTTTGAAAGCAGGAATGGGGTGCTTCTTTGAGTTTTCATTTCAGTATAATAATTACCCCATAATACCTTATATCATTTATAACATTACCATATTTAACCTAGACCTGAAAATATATAATGAAGGCACCAAAATTATACCCTAGGACACACTATTTCTGAAGGAACAGAAATTAATGCAAACAAAGATATTCTTAAAAAAAAGAAACAAACAAAAAAAACCCTAAGAAATTGTTTATCTACCACCACCAAATATTAGCAAGCATTCTAAAAAAACCATGTTGTTCAGGTTAGTATACCCTAGTGACCTAAACATTAAATTAACAAAATCTCATGTCCCATACATTGTTCTAATAGCATGTGGGATGTGTGGTTGACAGTTTTTCAGCAGGTTGCTACATGTAGAAAAAAGATCCACACATTTATCAAATAAGTCTGAATTTTGTTCTCATTTCACTTATTTAATCTTGTGGACTATTTGAAACTGAGCCTGAGGCAGGAGCAAGAATTTGAAGTGTGATTAAGACTGAGGTGCTGTATTTTTTATATGTTCAAATTAGACACCTGAATGAAACTTCGCTTTTAAGGGGTAAAAGTAATTGAACAAATCCCTCAATTGGGCTAAAGAAAATTAAAAAGATATTGTATTTACACTCAGAAATATTAGCACAAATAGGTCTGCTGTAACATAACTTTAAAAACACAGTAAATAAAATGTAACTGCCCATAATCAGTTAAGAATTGTTGACCTCTTTATATCCATAACTTTAACATCGTGTCACATTGTTTTCACAAGAATGCTCTCCAAACAGTTTCCAAGGTTAATTTTGCTGTGACTCCCTCTGGTAGGGAAAGAAGATAATTCTGTCTCCTCACTAATTTCTTTCCCAGCTTGGTATCAGTAGCTTGTACCAACACTAAATGAAGTTTTCATTCTTCTGTCAAGGCCACTGTTTGAATTTGTCTGTTGTATTTCTAAAGGTAACATTTGTACTTCAAAGGATGTAGAAAAAACATAGGATGCTTCTTGTTAGTGAAATTGTTGAGAATGTTGTATACCTAGACTGTAGCGTAAGATGCTGTATTTTTCCATTTCTATTTCTGAGTAATTGAAATTGAAGAGGATTTGCTTGAACCTGATCAAAAGCATTTGCCCCTGTGGCTATAGTACAGATTGAGGGAGGAGGTGGAATCTGTTAGTCACAGTGTCAAACACTAACCTAAATTAACTGTATGAGCCTTAAAAGTTTTACTTTTCAGATCATAGTCACAAAAAAAAAAAAAAAGTGCTCCGTTCCTTATATTACTCATTTGGTAGTGCTACTGAAATAAGACTATTCTAAGTATATAACACGTAATTTTTTTTAACTCGGGGTGATGCAGTTTAGCCCGGGGACACAGGCAGCTTAGTTGTTGACAAAATTATTAGATTCAGACTTAAACTAAGGACTAGATGTAATAACAGTACTATGTTCAGACATCCCTTTCATTAATGCACATCTTTCAAGTTTGAACAAGCTCCTAAATAATAAATTATGAACTTTGTTCAGTGCACAGCACAAAAACTTTAGGGCCTGCTGCTGTGAATCAACATAATTGCAGCCCAAAAATCTTTGCTCATTTACAACAGCTGAGGATCTGGTCTACAGGAGGTGCATTACTTGTCATTTGAGATTAAGACTGTTCAGATACACTGCCACCATTTCCTAGTCACTCAGGAAAATGCTTGAAGTACTCAAAATCTTGTGAGCCATTACCCATATATACAGGTGAATGAGATCCTTACATTTTATTAACGCTTAGATATTTTTCCACATGCATCTGAAATACATTCTTTAAAAAAAATAAAAAAACAATTAAAATAATAGTGTATAATCTATAAGTAACTATTGCATTACCTCTAATAAGAGCTGAGGCAAACAAACAACAACGAAGCTGATCCACACTGCTAGTGTTTTCTATTAACAAGAGGCCTTTGGCTGATAGATTGACATAGTGCTACAACAATGGCAGAGAAACGAAATAATAATAAAGCTTTTGATTTCACTATGCTGTTTAGCACACATTACTTACTCCATTTCCAATTGGAATAGAGACAAAACCCAGTCTTTGGGGATTGCACACAGTTACCAGTTACACCATCCTGGACAAGGCACATTAAAATCACTATTATTCTGGATATCTACACTTTGAAGCTGTGGTTCTGCAGACAGGCCAGCTGATCTCGCTTTTATTAAAATGGGGAGTCCTTATTTCCACTTCTTTTTCCCTACACCTTGCTAATATGGCTGAAAGCTACTTTTTGTTGAATTATTCTTTCACTGAAAACTAGCTAGTGAGTTGAGCTGGGTTATGGAGATGTACAGCAAAAGCCAGAGCCAGCACAGTACAAGCAGCAGGAACATATGTCAGAGGTTCAGACAGAAAGCAGAGTTAACAATGACCTGATAAAACTGTCTCAAATGTTGTCAAGAAACTGAATCTTCAGACAGATTTATAACAGACCCAGTTAAAGATTTCCTTCACCCAGTATCTTCCTCTAGGTTTTCACAAATGTGAATACTGAGGTTTAACTCCGAATATGCTAGACTGCTGAGTACTAGGCTGAATTCATATGTACTTCGATTGGTGTACTAATGAAGCACAATGAATGAAGGCAGCAAAGTCATCTGCAAAGACAAACTGAGAAGAGCGTTAAAAACTGTTCACACATGCTCCTCTCTAGTGAAATACAATCTACCAATGTTTCAAACACTTTTATCAATTCTCAGCTTTAAACATGATTTTTTTTTTCCTTGAAGTCAATGAGTCTGTGGGGACTTAAAATGAAAATTGTGTGAAGCTAGTAATGCAAAGGCATTTTGTAGAACACTCATTCCACTGTACATATTTGGTAGAGATAGAGATAGGGAGGCTTGAGGAAACTTATCGCCCCAGTCATAATATTACAATAGGTTCAACAATCTTTTCCAGGGAACTGTGGAACAAGTTGTTTGTCCTACTAAGAACACAAGGGAATCGGCAGCTACTGAGCTGTTTAGCCTATTTCAGTATCACTGTTTCCTCACTGAATCTCTGGGGAAAATACCTGCATGCAAAATCATCTTGCAGACTTTATCATATGTTTGAAAGGGATCACTTAATATGTGAATAATGGAGCACCACATTTTAGTTCAGAGGTACCACTTGCAAGGCAGAAAGAGGCCAGCATCAACACTTCAATAACCAATTTATTCTGCCCTAATATGCAAAATCAAAACCAACTACTTTTATTTTCCCTTTAAGAAAGCTGGACTTGTTGCCCTGGTATGCCAGAGCAACCTGCAGTTTAGGATAGCTTTGCACCATATTAAGTGGAAAGTACAACTGTGTGTGTTCAAGTTTTGCCAATAAACCACCCACACAAACACAAAAGTAAGCATGCTTTCAAAGAAGGGGGAAATTGAGGGGTAGAAAAACTTCTTTTTGGGTAGTTTCAAAAAACACTTGTATTGGTTAATACATGCCAAAAGGAACTTGAAAATAATCAGAGACTGCATGGAGACCTCATAGCAGCCTTCCAGTATCTGAAGGGGGCCTACAAGGATGCTGAAGAGGGACGCTTCATCAGGAACTGTAGTGATAGGACGAGGAGTAATGGATTCAAACTTAAACAGGGCAAGTTTAGGTTAGATGTAAGGAGGAAGTTCTTTACTGTGAGGATGGTGAGGCACTGGAATGGGCTGCGCAAGGAAGTTGTGAATGCTCCATCTCTGGCCAGTGTTCAAGGCCAGGCTGGATGGAGTCTTGGGTGACATGGGTTAATGAGAAGTGTTCTTGCCCATGGCAATAGGGTTGGAACTAGATGATTCCAACCCTAACTGTTCTATGATTCCAGATGGAAACCTTAGTTTAAGAACAATAATTCCATTCGTTGTGCTGAATTTCTAAGGCATCTGTATGGTTAAGATGGGTTTCAGCTTTGATTTGTAAAATACTGGCACTTCATATATTATTCAGACAAACTGGGAAAAAAATAATAAGGACTGGGCCTCCTCTAAAGTCCAGTGTTTTCACTGAGAATCTTTCACCAACTTCAGTGAACACTGAATCAGATCTCTGAAGATGAGTTGATTCCAGTTTAGTTTGAAAGCTTTTTCCTGCAGTTTGCATACAACTAACTTTATTCACCCTACTTGGCCCAGAAAACCAGTTTTAAAGGCCAAATACTGTATCTTGCATTCTTTTACTAGTTAAGATACTTGCCAAATTCATTCTTTCAGATACAAAATATGCAAGCTTTCTTTCAACATCTTTGACCATTACCATTCATGTCATAACATATTTTTTAACATTTATACTTCAACTATCTGTGCATAGTTTATGAATCTTCATTTTAAGACAATTTAATTTAGAAGAACCCATAATAATAGAACAGAATCTTGTTACACAATCAAGACTTGGCATCTGTAAGCAAAGAAAGCTTATTCACTTTTGCTTATATGAGAGGATTTTATGCAAATTAATTAATTTTTTTTTTTTTTTTTTTTGAAGGATCACTCACCACCTGCTTTTATGCATTCAGTGTATTTTCCTGAAATGTACTGGCACAGGTCCTGCTTTTATCGAAACACTAATACTTTAGGTACTGAACAGTGAAGTAATTTTCATTCATTAAAAAATTGAACCTAGGTATAATGTTACTATATGAAACTTTGAAAGCAGCCTAACATTATGTATAAATATTATGTTTTCCATTACAAAGTTTACCTCAAATACTAGAAATACTAGTAATTTAATTACATGCTTGTCCAGGTAAGTAAGTTCTATTACAGAATAAGAAGGTAAAAACTTACAACCTGACTGGGTCATAATTTAAATTCATCAGTTTTGTCTGTAAAGCCTTTGGCAGCTCCCGTGACCATCTGTTAAGAGACTGTGTGTTGATTTTTGTTTGGTGAATCACACAGGGCAATGTAAGGTTGTAGTTTTATTGAAAGGAGCTCATCATTAGAAAGACCCTGCTGGATTCTACTAAGCATATTAATAAATGAAAAAATGAAATTCTTACTGCATACAGATAAGTACAAAACAGAAGACAGGAAATAGGTGAAAACAATGAGACAATTAGTCATATATTAGTGCTGACAAATCAGTCAGTACTATGAGCAGTATGATCAACCTACAGCAACCTAACTATTAAGATAGCTCTTGAAGTTACCATGTCAAAAGGTGAATTTTAACCACAGATTTCTAGAAAGCTAATTAAAAAAACTTTGTAATGTATAAGCAAAACCATGTGATACAGTAGAATGCCAAAGATTCTAGTTTGAAAACTTAAGAATAAATACTGTCATTCTTGGTCAGTCAGAGGCACAAATCAACTTCTCAGTAGTAAATGAGAGTGATACAAGTATTGACTATGTACAAAGGCCTTGAAAGCAAAAAAAGCAGCTCCTGTTTTATACAGTAGAAAAGAGAAAGGCAAAAAGCCTCAACCTGCCTCTAAATAATGTTGCTGTACCTGATGCCAAGTATTTTACTTTCCATAGGGCAACATATTAAGAAATATTAAAGCTATATCTGACATTAAAGAAGGAATGTGTCTCTCAGGCACCCACAGAAAAAAGTGAAAATAGAAATAAAAATATTTCTTAGAACAAGAAAAGTCATCATACACCAATATCACAAAGTGCTTATACATTAGTCCTAACCCCTCTCAAACTTAGCCCACTGTAACCCAAAGCACTTTCAGCATATAGCAACAACAATTCTTCATAATGTTTTTAAAGCTATTTTCAGAATGTGCATATTAATTACATTAATTATCTGCTTAGCATAGTAAAAAGACAGAAAACAACTGAAATGACACATATGCACTAATCATACGTTTATCAAGAATACCAGATTCATTATGGATACTGAACACCCTTACATGTGAACTGTCTGAAACTGTACCTATGATCATCATGTTGCTAATCAGAAAAGTCACACTGGTTCAAGCAAATAAGTTTTTTTTTTAAGTATGGAACTTACAATAAAGGAAAGGAGAAATCATATATATATAAGTGTCTGTGGACAACTGTGAAAGTCACCACCATGGGCTGACAGATCCCATTTTGTATTTAGAATATAAAGAGTAAATCATATTAAAAAAAAATCATTTCTGATCTTCCTCCTTTTGGACATTATACAAAATGTGCAACTATGAACGAACATTCCAATTTTAATTCAGGTGATATGGTAGGTCTAACAAATACCATTTCTACATTTAAAACATAAAAGAACTTAATTAGAAAGGGCCTAGCCCTGTCACATCCAGAGTTTTTTTGAGAAACACTGTTCTAAAAATTTGTGCTTAATTTGATTATTAACAGTAGTTTGAGAGACACCCGAACTGCTACTACATCTTCAACTAATAAAAACTATGCCTCCAGACTAATCATACTTTCCAAGCTGCCATACAGTTCCAATAAATTGCATTCCAGCCAATTTTGTTTCAAAGCCACAATTCAAGCATTATAAATCATGTGGCTGATAAAAGATAAATCTAGGGCTTTCTCTCACATCTATGTGTTACAGCCCATTCAGCTTTCCCTTCTGCCTGCATCTACCCTGTAGCAATCATTCATGGAAGGACAGGTTACAAGTGATGGTTTTAGATGAGCAATTCAGAGTAGCTTTCACATTAGAGAGGCACTGTTCAAACAGAGCACTTAAAGAGTGGCAGCTACATACAATTAAGAACGGTTCTTTACTTAGGTGATTAGGTTTTAAGTCCCAGTTTAAAAATGCTAAACTTTCCCTCTTCCCCAAGGTAATGGTCAATAAATTAATAACACCAAGAACACTGGGATGGCTTTTTTTTCCAGATTTGTTAGCCTTGACAAATACATATATATATATATTTATATTCCATAACCACAAGAACACCAAGCACTCTTTAAAAACATCACTTCCAGTAATTAAAACTAATTGTTAGCTCCACTTAAACAATAGTGTATGACACACCACACAGAATTTTACTGAGGTTTGAATGGAAAAAGTGCATTGTTTTATCCAGGCTATTGTTCAGACAGTGTAAGAATCTGCTTGCACGTTTGCCCAAGTGCATGCTGAAGCTAAAGGGAGATTTACCGCTGACTTTAATGAGAGCAGTCTCAATCCTACAATCACCCACCTCTGGAGTTGTGTAAGCATACAGAGAGGAGTCTGCCAAATATCTGCAGTAACCAGCATTGTCCCACAAAATATAACAGAAAAAAAAACAAACAAGGTTCACATACAAACCAAAGGATCACTGCTTTTCCACCTCTGCAGCTATTTACAGCATTAGACTATTCAAAAGGTATTATCATGATTCTGTCTCTCTGAGGGCAGGAAGTGAGTGAACCATCTTTTGATAATAGCTGTTTGAAAAACTAAAAATCTATACAAAGCTGTATGTGTCATAATACTACTGAAAAAAAAAAAAAATAGAGTGAGGGGTCCCTGCTTTTATTGCGAGGTGTCCCTGCTCCTGGCAGGGCGGTTGGAAACTAGATGATCTTAAGGTCCTTTCCAACCCTATTCTATGATTCTATGATAAAATCCCAAAGCAGAAAATCAACTTGAGACCCATAAATAAGTCCTTGCAAAAACACACACAGCTGCCCAAAAATTAAACAAAAAGTCCCTTTCACACTGCTTATGGAACCACCTAAGAGAGCTGTGTGTAAACTGATGAAAAATGTACTCCAGAGCTTCACAATCACTGTAATCTGCCCTTTTGAAAACACATTACACGATAATAGGGATTTTTAGTCCCACTAATTCTAACTGCTCAGGGGGAGCTGAAACAAAAAAATATCCTGTAAGATACAACAGTGCTACACAATTCTTCTGACCATTTCTTTTTTTTTTAACCCTTCTCTCTCTCAAAAAGGAAAAAAAAAAAAAAACACACACACACACAACAAAAATCCAACAACACCACACAAAACACAGCAGCTAACAGCCCTGATCCACATGTCTACACATATGCATGAAGTGAGGTTCACATGGATCTTTTTACAGGAGAAGGTTGTTAAATATAAACATTTATGATACCAAATTACACATATGAGGCATAAAACACTGGAGATGTCAATCCTTGTTATAGATTAAAATTTCAGGCTATTCATTTTGCACTAGCTACCAACTTTATGTGGTTTCCAGAAGAATGCATGAATGGAAGACATTTCAGAAATCATGCCCTGCGGTTAAAAGTGATCAGATCACCTCTTTGTATTGAACACCAAAAGCAAAAGATTGACTACTGGTTTATGTCATTATTTTTTTTCTAAAATTTCAAAGTTGCCTGCTTTATCTTTCTGAATAAAAAACAATTTAATAAAAGTCTAATTCTGCAATCTAAATAAAAACCAGCTTTAACTGTGTCCTTAAGAGAGACTGATAAATTACAAATTAGCTGTACTAGGTATTTTCCCAATTCACAAATATGCAATACCAATTATAAACCACAAAAATCAAAAGGCTGTTCTGCACACACAAGCAAGCAATCTTATTCCTCTCAGTGAGGACACTTGTATGAGCAGCCACTCGCGTTCATAAAGACAGAAGCCTCACAAACGACTTCAGATGTCATTAAGGTCTTCTGTGGGTATAGCCCTTAGCCAAAGCTTCACACACCATCTAATGTCAAAACATACCATTCCCAGGTTTGGTGGTGGTGGTTTCATCCTGCATTAGATGACCTAACTAGGACTCAAGACTAAAGCACAAACACTGCCTATGTTCCAGCTGCTAATCCAGTAGTTTAATGTTCAATTCCCTTGGGGAAAAACAAACAAAAAACACCACACTTCCCTAACCCCCCCCCCCCTTGTCAAAAGAACATATACCAAAACCAAACCTGACAATTCCTTTACCATGTCTGTTATGTGAAGAGCAGTTCAGTACTGCCCTGAATGGTCTTTGGTTTTGTGCAGAATAGATTTTCTCTTTCCAGGTAACATAACTGTCTGATTGAAGGCAGAAAGCCTAGCGCAGCTGAAGTAAGCATTACATATTATGAATCACAAAACATAACAATACTTACTTCAGGACACAACTAGGATGGCTTCAGGCCAAAAGCACAGAAGCTCTCAGATGAAAAACTGGAAGAATGAATTGTATCTTTTTTAAAAATCTAAGGAAAGATTCATCCTAAACTAAAACCAAAAACCTTTTTATTTCAGGTCACTGATTTGATCAGAATGCAATGACTGTTATGACAGGAAGGAACAAACTGAACCTCAGGTTACAAAATGAAAATTAGTAAATTAAGGAAACTTTAACAAATCTTGACACTGAAAAACTGTACTTAATGAATTTCAGGAGTGCCAAAAATTACGAATAAACAACATCACATAACAATTAGTACTGTTACTACTTGTGACACAGTAGTTGTCTGAATTAATCTGAACTAATTCCAAACACTTTTGACTGATTACTCCAGATTTCTAATACATTAAATAGATAATCTTTACACAGGAGATCAAGTTTTATAGCAAACTAAAGGTCCTAAAAGAAAGACAGCAACTTGAAAGTAAATGGTTAAAGAATTTGTTAGCAAATAAGATTGAATATGGTGAAACGTGTCTCCCAGCCTTGGCATCCAGCAGGGAGCCTCACTAGTGCCTGGATAAGCAAAGGAAAGCCTTGTACACAGACCTTGATATCTCCCCAGTAAAGTCGTAATTGCAGTGAAGGACATGATAGAGATTCTCAAAAACAGTGTGCCGGGGAAGACAGGGGGGTAGACAGAAAACAGCACAGGGTTTGAGAACAAGAAGTCCCAGATTTACATTTTCCAAACACCATTGACGTATGTGAAAGAAAACACAGACGATAAATTCTCATTCTCAGCACACATTTCAAGACATAACTTCATTAGTCCTATCAGGCCTGTAATCCATTGTGCTCCCATTTCTACCTCCCCCAACATATGAATGAGACTTTTCACATTTTCAGCAGTTTTACGAAGCAGCGCTTTTTGTGCATCCAATCTGCAGGTGCAGCAAAGACCTTGGCAACGGGCAAACTGATTATCACTTATGAAAACAGTTACACTGTATTGTTCATACTACTTCAAGGTCTTGAGCAAAGCATAAATTCTCAAGAAAACGAAGTTATTGCAGTTCAAGAATCAGACGGCTAACCAGGTAAGTCCTTTCATTTGTAGAAATTATTTTACAGTATTTTGTAATTCCTAAACTTTTTTTCTCTGTCTCTCTCTCTCATGCACTTGCTTGGTAATTCAAATATGTATTTTCATAGCTCTTAAATAAAAAAGCCTCAAATACTGTGCAATCCTCTGAAAATAGGATTTTAATACTGACTGAAATTTTTCTTCAGGTCAGTTCTACAGCACTGACTCTCCATTTTTCCTAAGAACTCTACATTTTCTTTAATGTATTTAAAAAAATTAGATTGTACTGATGAATTTTTTACATATTGAATACTGTTAAGTATCTACTGAATCCTAGTCATTAATGTTGGCAGTCTTATACTTTAACCTCTGTTCTAGCCTGCGCTAGCTAGCTTTTAACAGCCTTACAGTTCAAAAGAAAAAAGCACTGTATAAAGAATATAATGTATTTTTATTCTCCTTAATCTATACATTTATATTCCAGGTTTATTCCTGCCACAAGTGGAGATGATCACAATCTGGCTCGTTGTTCCTTTTTCCTATGCATATACTTCTTTGAGAATTTGATCTGAAGAGGTATAGGGCATGGGAAAATGGGGCGACTGAGGTACTTCACCATTCATTTGAAACAGCATTGCCACAGCAACTATAGGAATTTATAGAGAACACAGATTTGTGAAGAAATTAAAGGTTAATTTATGAAAATCTCACTTAACTGTCAAAAACTGTAAAACGAGATACTGGTGTTATTTACCCTGATATAATGGTTGAATGTTGGTTTCATCCTAAAAATCTGATAAGATTAATAAGAATAATATTTCAAGCATTTATCCAACTACAGGCTGGTTTAATGTTCCATCTAAAATACAGGCACTGTTAAGAAGCTACTTCTGTATTTCTTATACCCATAAGCCTCTAATTTAAACTAATGGGAATGTAGTCACACAAACTGCAAAAATGCAACTCTTTGAACCTATCTCAGTTACTGAGAGTAAATCTTCACTGAATTTAGTCTGACTCAGGTGTGTAAAGCCCAGACATGCAAATGCTCTGAAGTGAGCTCTCTGCAATGTGTTATTTATTTTTAGGACTTGATCCTTTAAGATCCCAAGTAACTTTTATGTGATGCTTGCACTTGTGGCATTACAAATTCCTCTCTTGTAAAAATCAGACAGTTAACAGTAAATCAAATAACAAACATGCTAATTTTTTTTTCTTCTTTTGCCCACAGGTATCTTGGCAGTGGAAGTGCAGAAGTTCTCTCTCTGCAGAAGTTCTCTCAGTCATTAAACACACAATGTTTCTGTCAGATTACTTTTATTTACTCTAAACAGCAATGTGTCATATCAGTGCTGGGGAAAAATGTTACTACTATGAAACAATGTACATACTGCAAATCAAATAAGAAACTAATGTTTTAGTCACAGTCCAAAAGTTTGCATTGCCCTGCATTACAAATTCTAACAAGTCATGCAAAGCTTTGTGCTTAAAAAAAGCAAAACTCAGTGCATTACAAGTCATTTTACTCAACGGTTATCGTTATGTTATACTATTCCAGCCTAAATGAATATTTTAAAAGTTACTGTTTTATTTGTAACATAATAGTATCAGAAAACTATTCTATTTGCATGTCATTTTTTTCTTAAATTAAAAGGAAATAAAAAAATTTCATCAACAACTGTATCTTTGTTCACTGATTTAATATCAAAGCTATGGTGGTAAAAGGGATGGAAGTATAGAAACAATGCATTATTTAATTCACTTCTGAAAGAAGGGAAAGATTTTGGCGTATAAAAAAAAACTCAACACATGAAATCTTGTAACTGTCATTAAATTTAAGAGAAACCTCTAGAATTATTGCATATAAAATCGGAAAAAGCATATAAAACAAAAAATACCAAAAGACAAACTCCCATATAACACAGTTTCTCAAGTTCCAGTTTTCACACATACATTAAAAAATAAATAAATAAATAAATATTTTACCTTTAATACATCTTTTGTATAACTTAGCCTATAACAATTTCCAGTGCCCTACGCATCAAGCCTACAAACGATGTTTTGTGGTGGTGGTGGGTTTGGTTTTTTTTTTAAAGACACAAAGTATACAGTGTAAATTAAAAGCAAAGAGGGAAAATAATGTCATCTCAGCTACAACCAAAAAGAGAAGAAAACAAAGCGTTTGAGTTTGGAGTGAAATCAATAAAAATATCATACCAAAGATCAACCATATCAAACATAGTAATAGCAAGGCAACCAGCAAGACTGAACTGAAAGAGTACAACAAGAGAATTTTTACATTTGGTATCTTTTTTTCTGTTAATTTAAAATTTGGTGGCTTTTATAAAAATATACTTAGAACGAGCGAGTGGCTGCACAGTTCTGAGTTACTGGCTGGGCTTAAACCATAACAGGTACCTAAAATCAAACATGAAATACATTACATCCATTCACTATGTTATGGGAATCATTTCATTTTATTTACAAAAACTTGGGGGACCAGGTGTATATGAACTAATAAACAAATACCTCATTGATTTAGGTTTTTTTTATGTTTTGGTGGTTTGGGAGTTTTTTCTGGGTTTAAAATCCATTGAAAAAAGCAAACCCACTTCTCACTTACTGATTACTAATTCCAGCTTTCATGGCTGAGGTCAAAGCTCTACAAACCTTAACACACCTCTAAGTATTCTCAAACTCCACCTTGTTTTAACTCCAGCACACCAGTCTTTATAAGCATAGTGAGATAGATAGATAGATAGATAGACAGACAGACAGACAGACAGACAGACAGACAGATAGATAGATAGATAGATAGATAGATAGATAGATAGATAGATAGATGAAACAACAGGACATATAAGTGATAAAACTCGGGACAGAAATTGGGAGCAGAGCTAGTAAATCTGGAGAAAGGATAAGACCATGAAGCATAGATTATCTACAGGCTTTTCCACCTCTGTCTAGTTTGTGCTTAATTTCTCAAACGCAGACCACAACCCTATGCTTAAACACCTTTCTGAACAAGCCTGAAAGGAGAATAAAAGACACGGTGCAGGTGGAGACCTTTCCCTCTTTTATTCTGGTGTCACAGAGTAAGATCCGAACTAATTATCACCAAAAAAAAAATAATTTTAAGTGTGAGCTGTAAACCTAGCACAGAAGGATTCCACTCTGTATGTCTGAAATAGAAAGGCAGAACCCTAGCTATGAACATTTTTTCACCTCCTGAAAACATTGGGTTAACATGAACTGACAAATCAGTATCATGAAAATAACATACAAAGGTACATGCAACATTACTGAATGGCAAATAGTGGAGTAAAATGAAGAGCTGGAAAAATGCAAAGAACATTACAATACAAAGAAAATCAGTATCAAGAATTTTACTGTTCGACAACTGTGTTGCAATTTGTACCACTGCCTGAGTTAAATGGATAGTGAAAGCTTTAATAAAATTCCTTTGTACAAATATACTCCTGTGGTTCATTCTGTCTGCCATTTCTCATATCTGTTAAGAAATGGGAAAAAAATGGGACATGGGATGGGGGAAAGCATGAACTTACCTCTATCTGCAGATAAAAATTAAAAAATGTCCATTAAAGTATAGTAAAACTTGTCAAGTATGAAGCAAGACAGTGATGAACATTGACACTACACCAGTTGCACAAAGAGAGAAGCACCGAGCTGGAAAAGACTTGATTACTGTTCTAAAGCATTGCAGAACTACCACTAATATAAGGACAAATCTATCAAAATTCACTAGCTTAGGGTTTTAAAGTAATTTCATAACCAATTTCTCTCCTCAGAGATAGGATTTTTTCCTTTCTATCAGCAGAAACATGAGTAGAACATTATAATTCTGTAAGAAAATAAAGATTTAAAAAAAAAAAAGCTTTGATTGCATTAGAACAAAGACCAGCATTTTGCATTACGACTGGACTGTAATCATGTCACACTCCACATGCTGAACAATTGCTCCTCTGTATTCAAATGTAAGGGAAGCAGATATTTCCTTTTTGCCCTTGTACCTCATCTGAACCAAGATGTGTTTCAAGATTCTATACTGCACTGATTTTGAACTAGATAATCAGTATATATTTTACGCTCAAATTGATAACATCAGCTTGTATTTATGTGTGATACTTCAAGTTAATTTAAAACACTGAAGGGTCTCAGTTATGAAGGCAGATATACAAGCAAATGACAGCTGGGAACAGTTTAAAATTGAAAACTATTTATAAATAGGAAAAAAAATTAATCTAATTAATCTAAAACAATTAATCTAAGTTACAATGCCTACACTTTCAAAAAATTCTGGCCAACTAAAACTTCCTACTTGTTATGGTGTTTCATTCTGTAATCCCTCACGGTTTAAAAGCAGTGAAAAGGATAGAAGGGGTGATACCTCAATCCCCTTTTACCTGCCTCAACAATCTCTTCCTGAATTTGCACTGCCTATGACAGTTTTCAAACTCTTACATATGTGACTTTGTAGTGTAAAGGTTAAAAAAAGAAACAGCAACAACAAAAAAATAAAAAACCCCAAACAAACAAAAAAACAACAACAAAACCAAGAAGAAAGCACCTTAGAAAACCAAAATACACACACAAACCCCAAAACTGGATCCACAGTTTTCTAATACTGGGTTATGATGAATAAGACTCCCTCTAATACAGGAATCTAAAACGTGTCAGTCCTAGCAAGTTAGGGAGCAGGAGTGCGCAAGCAGAAGCTCAAAAGGTAAGTGCAACAGCATTGCAAGCTATTAGGTAAGGTCACTTGCAGTTGTGGAACAGCTCTCTAGGGAGAACAAGCAGTTCAGACAAATCAAAAGGAAGCAGAAACTAGATTTTCCGAAGAATTGCTGCAAGAGAAATTCAATGGTGCTGATAACACCACTTCAGAACAAGTCTCTGGGGTCTGACAGAACTCTCAAGTAATCCTGTCAAGTTTTAGGCTGCTAGAGAAAAGCTAGCCTGCAGCTGTTTCATATATTTTGCTACTTCAATATAATTTTTTTTCTTAATCATTTCTTCTTTAGTTTACACATTGGGAGATACTGATAAACATAAGCATTTTATAATATAAAAACCAAACTAACAAAAGCCCTCTCAGAAGTCAGGTTACATTAATTTCATTGCAGTTTTTCATTATCACTGCAAGCAATAGACTTACAAGATAAAGGGAACAATGTTTGAAGAGTTTTTTCCCCTCCATATTTCGTAATAATGTTGTTGGGACCAGCATCATGCAATTCCCATGACTCCCTATTCCTACTTTTGCCTCACTGTATCTGAGCTTTAAAGAGATCACACAACCAACCTGCCTAAGGAAGAAAAAAGGCAGACATAAAATTCTGCTTCCCCCCTCCCAGTGGAATCAGTTCTCTGATCTGATTCATTTTGCACCTGCAAAACCAGCTGCATCAGCATAATGAAGATAAACAAAGTTGCTTAAATTGGAAGGGCACTTACAAACATCTTTGGAATCGCAGTTTGGGGAAAGCGTGTTTATATTTTCTCTGTACTTACCTTCTCCAACACACAAACAGCCATGACAGATTTACCCTAGAGAGAAGAGCCAAGACTTAGTTGGTGGGAAATATGTTCATGTCCCCGTTTTTCAAAGACTCACTGACACATGTAAATTTAACTAGTCTGTAACACTACCTGTCAGCACTGCCATAACTGACAGTGAGAAAGCAATAAGCAGTCATGGTCTGTACATCAAAAAAAACCACCAACCCTATCACAGCAGCAACATACTATACCACAAACATTTTGATTCATTTTTAATTGAAACTAAAGCCAAGTCTTCAAATTCATGTTCCAGCATCTACACAAAATTTTTTTGGTTTTGCAGATGCCAACAAGTCAGTTTCATTATTAAACAGGAAAAAGAAAGCTACAGTTTTATATGAAGAACTGAGCAGATGAAGCACCTCACTAATGCTTAAAAAGTACAGTCCCTCATACTTTCCACCAAAGACATCCAAAAAAGAGGAAAATTGTAGGGCTCAGGGTTAAAAAAAAAAAAAAAAAAAAAAAAAAAAAAAAAAACAACCAAAAAACACAAACAAAAAAAAAAAACCAAAACAAACAAACAAACAAAACCACAAACACACACACACACACACAAAATCTTCAGGTATTTTTCTGTTAACTTTGGGGTGTGGGGTTTTTTCCACTGAAGAATGGCAGTTTAATAACCTACACACCACACATTTATGCAGGGGGAGGGAGGTGGGGGGAGAAGGGAGTGGGCCCGGAAAGCACAGGAGCCTGACTCGACACCTGCCCTAAAATACCTCAGTTTGTGCTTAATCTGGAGGAAGTTTTGGTTAATTACTTGGGGGTTTACTACATCAAACAAATGCTATAGCAATTTAATTAATGAATTCTAATTCTTCCAACTTTTAATACACAGCATAGAAGTATTAGTTGTGTAGCTGTTCTTTTTCTCATGAAAACTGTTCCAATTCTTAACAAGCCCTAGGTGTACACCCCCCAAAAAATGCCAACCCAAACAGATTTCACAGACACTCCAAAGAGGACCTGCTGAATTTCAGCACTCTCCAAAAACTTTTCTCCCCCGCAGGCACGCTTCCTCTCGGGGCTGCGAAGAGAGGAAAGGCGGGGGGGGGGGGTCCCACCACGGTTCCCACGGCGGGTCCTAGGCAGAACTAGCCTCTCCCGCGGTCTCGGCGCTCCCCCTGCTGACTTTTCCCGTGTAGACACGAGGAGAAGGAAGAGGCTATAATCGGAGGGGGAGAGGATAGTAGAAACGGTGTGCGAAACGAAGTGAGTCTGGGTTTACAAAAGCACGGATGAAGGGAAGAAAGGACTGGATGTTTATGAAGCATATTAGAAGACAAGAGCTACAGCTGGGAGGAAAGAATTTGGGGGCTTTAATGTTATTCCTATCCTCTTCTGTTTCTGCAAGCCACCTGTTTCCATAATACAACACCCTTCAGAATTTGGGATTACAGTGCTTAATACTGTCAGCAAAATTTACCTTTTACCATTTATGATAGTGAGCTTTGACCCACGTCGACATTATGGGGTTTTGTTTTGGGTGGAGGTTTTTGGTTTTTTTTTTTTAAGAAAAAAAAAGTAAATATTAAGCAATCTACTAGGAGCTGAGAAGTTAAAACATACGGGGATTACTCATATAATCTTAATTTTACTTCATAAAACACATGTTATAATGCAGTCAGAATTCAATGCTTTCAGTCTCATTAATTACTTTATTTTTTTCACCTTAGGAGTCCTCCTCCATTCTTCAGGACCAAAGCCTTATCAGTTGCAGATATGGGAAACTACAAATTAAGTGAAGAAAGGAAAGCAGAAAGTGAAAAGAAATATCTTAAAATGAAGAAAAGTTGTTTGATATATAATCAACCTATTTCTTCCATCTGGGATAGTTTTCCTACAAGATGGTTAAAAGTTTTTTTAGACAAATATTCTTTTTTTTTTCTTATTTTTTGTGTCTTACAGTGTGTCAAGGGGGGTAAATTAAAAATAAGTACTATTTGAATTTTAAATCTAAAATATTATTGTCTTCCATTAAAGATATTTTTTTCCATTACCATATGATATGCTTCACTGTCAGAAGGAAGACAGTGGAGACCAGTAACAAGCGGTGTCCCTCAGGGACCAGTGTTGGGACCGGTCTTATTCAACATCTTTGTCGCTGACATGGACAGTGGGATTGAGTGTTCCCTCAGCAAGTTTGCTGATGACACCAAGCTGTGTGGATCGGTTGATACGCTAGAGGGAAGGAATGCCATCCAGAGGGACCTTGACATGCTTGTGAGGTGGGCTGATGCCAACTTTATGAAGTTTAACCATGCCACGTGCAAGGTCCTACACCTGGGTTGCAGCAATCCCAGGCACAGCTCAGGTTGGGCAGAGAAGAGGTTCAGAGCAGCCCTGCGGAGAAGGACTTGGGGGTGTTGGTTGATGGAAAAATTAACATGAACCGGCAGTGTGCGCTCGCAGCCCAGAAAGCCAACCGCATCCTGGACTGCATCAAAAGGAGTGTGACCAGCAGGTCGAGGGAGGTGATCCTGCC
>JAOEHY010022969.1:0-26858 GCA_025447955.1 Psilopsiagon aurifrons
ATGAGAAAGTTGGTGCTGTTCAGCCTGGAGAAGAGAAGGCTGTGTGGAGACCTCATAGCAGCCTTCCAGTACCTGAAAGGGGCCTACAAGGATGCTGGGGATGGACTATTCATTAGGGACTATAGTGATAGGACAAGGGGTAACGGATTCAAACTTACACATAGGAAGTTTAGATTGGATATGAGGTAGTTCTTTACTGTAAGGGTGCTGAGGCAGTGGAATGGGCTGCCCAGGGAAGTTGAGAATTTGCTGGCCATGTTCAAGGCCAGGTTTGACAGAGCTTTGGGTGGCATGGTTTAGTGTGAGGTGTCCCTGCCCATGACAGGGGGTTGGAACTAGGTCATCTCAGGGTCCTTTCCAACCCTAACTATTCTATGTTTGTATGATTCTATGATACTTGACTTCATACTTGATTCTATGATATTAGAAAATATTTGGTTTGGATTTTTTTTCTCAAAGATATTTATTCATCCAAACACCTTTCACACAAGGTACCATTTGAAGTGAGTGTAAAACTTGAGTGACTTTTGTTACTTACTGTTTTTCTCTTTTTTGTCTTAGTGGGAAAGAATATAAAGGAGGAAAATGAAACTAGGATCAGGAAAG
This sequence comes from Psilopsiagon aurifrons, assembly GCA_025447955.1. Lineage (NCBI taxonomy): Eukaryota > Metazoa > Chordata > Aves > Psittaciformes > Psittacidae > Psilopsiagon > Psilopsiagon aurifrons. The sequence continues at coordinate 607 of JAOEHY010022969.1, forward strand.
TTTGCACGTCTCCGGAACTATGGTTTTATGTTTGAAGTTTTACGTTAGGTTTTACAGCAGTTTTAAAGCAGGTGACACTGAGCAGCATCATCCATGAACAGCTATGCTCGAGTCCTACTATCTGTTACCCTCTTAACATGCTTGTTTCAAGCCCAAGACAATGGCAGTGGGATAGTCCATTTTGGCAACCTTAAATATGACAATAAAAGATGATTTGCAAAAAATAGGACATCGAGTATAATATCAGATATGAGTAAGTACTACAGCTAAATTGGCTATGATGAGACATGTGCAATAAACTCCACACGCATAAAATTAGATTGCATTTACCATCCATCATCTCACCTGTGCTTGTCTCACAAATTCTGTTCCATTGGGACACTTTAAATGTTTCAAATCCCTAAGCACCTGTCAAAAACCTGCGCCTTTTGGGTTTTTTTTTGGCTGTTTTGGGTTTTTTTTTTCCCTTAAAGGAAAGTCAAATGCAAAAGTCATATTCTTTTTCTTCACCATGCTACATCCATTCCTGTATGGACACTAAAGATTATACTGTAGCACTTGCAGTTAGAAGATGGCTCTGAAAAGATTTGCAAATGGAATTAAACACATTTTTTTTAACTCAATAAAACTACTTACTATGTTTAAAATAAACTTTAGCACATGTGCAAATCCCTGATAATTATTTATAATGTTTATGAACATATAAGTGAATGCACTCCAGTTTATGTGACTACTTCTTTTGGGATCTTCTGAATCTGTAGTACTAGTTTCACAGATCTTATGGACTTCTTTTACATTTTAAGAGGATGTCTCCCTACACTAATCTAAACAGTTCCTGGTTGTCATGGAAATTACAGTGAGTTAACATGTAAAAAAAAAAAAAAAAGAAAAAAGAAGAAAGAAAAGTGTTAGTTTTCTTCTACAAATTCTCCCAAAGAAAAATCCCCATTCTGTAGGATGTGATGGACAACAGAAAGGGAAAAGTATGACCTTGATAGTTATTATTGTTTGAAGTACCACAGTCATTTAACAAAGTTGATTAAAAAAACACATTCTAACCTGTAAAATTTTAATTAGATTGAAATTCCAAAACAGCTAAGCATCTTAGGGAAAAAGAAAAATTTCAAATAATTGCAATTTCTAAACACTTTTTGCACAATTATCATTAGCATTGCAGCACCTCCTGTGGATTGTTTATAGGGATTAGGAAGATCATAATTTACAAGATGTAATTATTCCTGCTAGAGAGATAGCTTAATATCAGTTAATTCTTTAGAAAGGCTATCTGCATCTTTCTGCCAATGACAACAACTTAATTTTTCCATCAGATACTTAATTCTATCCCAAAGCAATTTCAACCTGTTGCATTTGTTTTTTTTATGCAGAAGAAATTTTCTTTCTTTGCTAAACTGTGTAGTCCGATGCTGGTTCTGAAGTCCTCAGTAATCCAAAATTGGCTTTGTTGGGGAAATCAGATGTATCAGTGGTAAATTTAATTCTGAGAGAACCCTGGATAGAATTATAGGAGAGTAAGCACAGGAAAGTAAATGGAAGATGCACAGACTACACACAAGAAATCTTTTAACAAAACTGTAATCTACAACAATTTATAGCAGCAGAGAATTTGGTTCACTGATTCAATACAAGCGAAAAACAAAACAAAACTAAACAAAAAAACCCCAAAACTATCTTTGCAGAAATTCTTCTTTTTGGCTTAGCTCACATTGTTTTATCCACTGCTGTAAACAAAGAAAAACTGCCTGTGTCCTATGTACAATCCTGAAACTCTATTTGATTTCAGCAATTTCATGGCTCATGTACTAGCTGAAAGAAAATTTCTCCCAAGAAGACTATGCACATGAAGCACTGCCAACCTCATACATTTAAAACCCGTGTCCAGGATCAAAATTCATGCTAGCTTACAAAAAAAAAAAACAAAAACAACAAAAAAAAAAAACCAAAAACAAAAAAAAAAAACAACCAAAAAAACCACAAACTAAAAATGTTTGATTGGCTAGATACACCTTTTGTGGTGCTTTTATTTATTTGTTTTTGTTTTGTTTTGTTTTGTTTTGCTTTGCTTTGTTTGGTTTTTCTTTCTTCAGTGTTTAAGATTAAATTTTCATTTCCAGGTTTCTTCCTCAGGTCACAATTACTAGCCATGTATTTATTTTTGTAATAAAGGATAATATGCGCATGCATATTCTCATCATTCTGGACTTTTCAGAAACAAAGCTTCCAAGCATATGAGCATGTAAACCTAAAGAACTGGCACTGCTCCACTCCTGTAGAAAATACCCACCAATAACATGCTTATAGAAGAATTTTCAAGAGACTATTTTTTAAAATACAAATTTCTGCAAAATTATATAGATTTGCATTCTGCAACCTGAAATCTGATCATCTAACTTTTCTTTGTAAAATATGCCCACAGAACAAAACAGAGAACTGCTGAGCAGAACAACAATAAAGGTGGCCTGCAGTTCCTTCACTATGGCATTTTACATTCCCTTGCCCATGCTATTGCAAATTTATGTCTTTTGTGCTATTGGACATTATGCAATCTGCTAGTGTTTTGCATGGGAATAATTTACCATTCTCATTTGCTGTGCCCCCTACTACTATTAAGAAAATATAGCAGACTTCCTAGTAAATGGCTTTACCACATTATTATCCAAGTCCTTTTTATTATTATTATTATTATTATTATTATTCAGCTGCTATATGATGTATAATTGTTGTGTACTCCCAATAGCAGAATAACACCTCAGCAGAGCTGGGGGATGAGCAGGCTTTTAAAATTGCACCTATTGTACCGCTACATGTGAGGGGCTGTGAATGGTGGTGGGGTGTGGAGCGAAAGAAGATTAACTGTTCTCATCATGTATAGAAAGAAATTAAAAGAAATAGGAAGCTATGCTGCTTAACGCATATGTAGCTTTGCCAAGTATGATTTAAAGTATAACAAAGCAAGATTAGAATGATCTTAAACTATTATTGTAGGAAGACAATATAATTTTAAATCGATACAGTTGCATTCACATTTGTGTACTTTTCGTGAATTCATGAAATTCCCTTTAAAGACAATATTAATAACTTGAGTATGTGATTGTAGGGTCAAATCTACAAGCAGAGGGAAAGTATGTGAGCATTTTAATATGTCCCTGCTTAATAGTTCTCTAGTACAATACACTTGTCAGTGCTTATAGTGCTTTACTGATAGATTTTTATAAAATACATGAATTAAAACGCCTGGGAGAATTTAAAAGTCATAACAAAAGAACAGAAAGTGGGACAGAAATTCACTGGTTTGTGCTTACTGAAAAATTGTTAAACAGCAATATACTTGGTGTTGCCATGATGAATAGTTCAATAAAAAAAGTAAATCTTATGTAGACATAATAATTCAATTGATTGTAAAAAAATTATGTTTAATTTTAACATAAAAAAAGAATATGTAAGTTCTTATTTCTAAATGCTTCTTCAGAATTTCAAGTTGGGGGAAATGCTAAAGAACTTTCAGTAATTGCTAATTAAAGAAAATAATACTATCTGTATCAGTTTAAAAGATGAAAATAGCTATATACCTTTTCTTCCGAAATTTTTATCTCTCACTTTTTTAATACGTATTTTAGTTTCCACCTAAAGGGTGCACATACTAACATATCCTGTAGAACCAAACCCACAAACCTGTTTATAAGCAAACACAGGGAGACAAATAGTACTGAATCAAACCTGCAATAAGTGATCTTACTTCATAAGAATTAATTTTTCCTTCATTGGTATAAATGAAGAGAGAAATAAATCCAACTCGTTATCTACTATACATATATATGTGCATGGTAATATATCAAATATAGCAATAAATTCATTGCATTGAGAAGATATCATTGAAGCCTGTATTTTTTCAGTAGTATTTTAATAAGAGTAGTAAATGGAGAGTTGATTGGAAAAGCTCTAAGTATTAGAATGAAAATTGGGTATAAAACTTGACTCAGAGTTCAGTAAACTGAATTATGATAGCATAAAAAGAATCACCAATATCAAAGGTAATAAAATCAAGTTCTTTAGTACATGTGTGTATTGTAAGAAAATGATATAATGTGAAGTGCATTATGATGATCAAGAATGCATGGGCTGATGATCTCTCTTGGGGAGGAATAAGCAACCTGACATTTTTTCAGTGGATATTCCTGTGCACTAAACAAGGAATGGTTACAAGTTAAAGTTCATTTAAAAACAAATCTCCCTAATCATCCCATAAAATAGACCCATCCTTCAGAAAGCCAAAATACTGTATTACTTTAAGAAATCTCCAAAGGTCATCTATCTAGACAACTCCTTTCGGCAGGTAGAATCGGTTATATTATGACATTCCTGACATATGTTTGTACTGCTTACCAGTAACAAAGACTTTGTAATCTACTCAGAGAATTTCTTTCAGTGTGCTTCCTATCTGTACTGCTGAAAGATTTTTCCAATTGTTCAAAATAGATCTTTCTTGCTGCATTATTACTTTGTCTTACTAACTACATGGAGAACAGACTTTGCACCAGTCTGTTACGTATTTTAAAATGTTCTTATCTCCCATCATCTCCCCTTCAAAACAAGTCTAATTCCTCCAATCTTTACAAGCAGATAATTATTTTGAAATCTCTTCTTGATCTCTTTTGTACTTTTTCCAAATGGTCTGCATTCTTCAAGTCAGGGTTCTGCTCAGAATCAACTGAAAGAGCTTATTTCTTTCCATGGACTATTAAGGGAGCCTAGGGTTATTAGCCTCCCAAGGATAAAGTTAATCTTTGTGAAGCACTGAAGTAAATAGATTGTATTTTGTAGTTTTTTGCTGGATGTCTGCAATGTAAGGACCATTGCTCCTAAAATAGCTCCCTGACTGTTATTGTATGGTAAGTGATGTGAATGACTTGTTGCTATATTCACAATACAAATGGTCTCGAAATCCACAGCTACGCAGTTTTACTATGTGACAAGGTTCTGAAGAGTGCTACTTAGCTATTTTATTAAACTTACCATGTGGAATACCTCAATTCAACAGATGGGAATATCTAAGTCGTTATGAATCAGAAGGCATTCACTGCTACAAACTATTTGAAGAAAGCCTTCACTGAGAAATAATCAGGAACTGTATCTCAAAACATCTATCCATCTCATGCTGTTCTTTTGCTCATTTTTTGCTCATTACTATTTCATTAGAATGAATTTAATTTTTTTTAATTAATTTTTTTTTGCGTGTGTATAACTCCATCATGTCATATAAACCAGGGTCAATTTTGGTTCTTCAGAATATTATTCTTACGCCATCAGCATGCAAATTCTAAAGTTCCCCCAACCTTTGGCTCTTAGGCAACATGTTGCCTTATAGGTTTTCAACACTGTTTATTGCCTCAGAGGAATTAAAAAGAAAACTGAAATCCAAAAGTATAAAAAAATATGTTGCTTCCCACAGCTTATTATTCCCTTAACATTGCTGCCTGTAGGTCAGCCAGTTTTGAAGCACCATGGATCTATTATATCTACTGTAAAGATTTTACGAATAGCAGCTAAGAAACATTGTACACATAGAATGGATAGCACCCCTGTCCTTCTCCAGGTTAGTTTGAAAAGCACTACTAAAAAAATCAAAATACTTGTGCAATCTATAAAAATATATGACAGTTAAAATTTTTCCATTTGCATAGCAATGTCTTCATTCATAATCGTGAAAACACAGTGTTTCCTTAACAAAAATAAAATAGTTGCACCCTAAGAGTCTTTTCTGAAAAGCAGTAAAAATATTCCTGGCTATAACATTGTTAAGTAGGTTCTTGTCTTTCAGTACAGAACTGATGAAGATAAATTGCATTGAAAAGGAAACATCCAGAAGACCCAGTGTGGAAGCATATGAACTCAGAAACCCAACACATACAACAGTGAGAAGCTACTAGTATACTACCTCTTGCCAGCTGTCTATTGCAATAGGTTATCCATGGTGACTATCTATCCTATGTTGGATAAAGGTTAATAAAGGCTAGGCCCTCAATGAATCCAATATGTATCTTCCAGCTGTCATCAGCAGCTATTGAATCTGGCCCGAGAGCATTGACCTCAGAACTCAGAGAGTTCTTTTATCTCAATAAAAACAGCATTGAGAACAACAGAGGTAAAGATGCTCTTTCATCTATTTCCTGGATGAATAACACTCTAAAGTAATACTGATAAAGCAAGAAAGTGGAGAACAGTGACGCATGTTATTTCATTGTAGCTGGAAATAACAACAAGTTTTAAATTCAGTAACACACACTTCAGTTTTGTCGCTTCAACCAAGGTCATCCTATGCAAAATGGAACTCACACTCCAGATGCTGAAACCAGAAGAGTGTTTATTACTCCCAAGATGCAGTGTTTATAAAGGATTATCACCTGCATGTCTGCCATACAGTAGATCTTGCAAAGGCTGAGCAAATGCTGATTGCAAAACCAGGTGTACTGTCATTGTACTTGACAGAGCACACTTTTGACATTATTTTATAGAGAACTCACAAATCTGTACCACAAAGGGATGAGGAAAAATACAATTTTTCATAAATTTAAAATATATATTTCAAACTAACAATCTTGGGTGACTTGAAAATACACTGTAAACAGCATTAACTCATGGACTTGAATAGTACTCAAATTGCCTTGGATTCTTCCCATGTAAAAAGTGAATAATATGAATTATAGAATCTGACATCTTCCCCTCGAATTTTACCTTACAGACAGAGATGTCATATTTGTATTCTCCGCCAGCTTGATCCAGACACCTCAAACAATTTTTCCAGCTCTATCAAAGGGTTTTTCCTTGAAACTGAAAATCTTTTTTTTTTCAACACACCCATAAGGTAAGCTAATTTTTTGATAGCATGATCTCCTATCAGAGAGCCTTTGAGAGCAAGCTGAAGACAATTCATTATAATGGGGTACCTACCGGACTGCTTTCTCAAATACTCAAGTGAAGCCCTTCTATATTCCTATGTTGGCTAGCTGATGAAATAAACTACATAACAACATGCTCCCACTGTGTGTTTCTACTGAATCAATATATCTCTCAATCTACACAAATGCACAGCCAGCATGTATTAAGCAGATAGAACTCTCAGATTGAGTTTCTCAGCTGATGTGAAGAGTTGTGTATCTCATAATTTCATTCCTAGAGTCTTCAATTTTTCCCAAGTTTTGCATTTCTATAATAAATGTGCATACTTCAAACCAGTCTTTCTTCTACATAAATGGAAATATACCACACAACAATCATTTAAATTTAATAGATAAATGAGAATTGTGGAGATTATTTTTCTGGAATAGAATGTGTTTTCATTTTAGTTACTAAAAAATGTCACTTCAACATAACCAACATAAAAGCAATACACTATATTTCTTTTTTTCATATTTTCTAGTTCTATGAATATGACACATTGCTTGAAAATATAGACTTCTGTCAGCTATGACCATCTCTACTGCTGCACATTTATAGTGAGTATGAACACATCCCAAGAAGACTTCAGAAACAAAGCTTATTTTGAGGTGAGCTTCTAGTGGAAAACACAAATTAACACATAGTCTTCTGAGACTGAGCTATAAACACAAACTGTACTTTGGATATTCTCACTTGTCTTTTGATCGAGGTATTTAAAGATACACAAATGTAGCAATGCAGTGCCAGATTTTATTGAGAAAGGAGATTATAAGAGGCTTAATGTTGTGTCTTGAATCAGAGCAGGTCCCTGTCCAATAAGCTCTTACATTATGTGCACTAGGCACAAATCTCTCCTGATTCAAATGTGGTCATACCCTTACAACGCATTGGGAGTCATTAAACTGAGTGAGCAGAGGGACCCTTCTTCTTACTAAGGTCATTGCAAGCCAAATGTTGACACTGCTTTTGCACTATTTACAATTCCTCTGCTCTTACCCTTTTTAAAATCACCTCATTAAGACAAAACTACTTTTGTTAATGAATGTCAATGATGCTTCTAAAAAACATGTATATATGGTCAGTTTTTGAACTTTTTCAGACTAGGCCTGCCTCAGACATGCTTTGCCATCTTCATCTCAGTGGAGGTGCAGGAGTGGTTTGGGTGATGGTTTTTTTTTTTTTTTTTTTCTTGCTCTTCTGGGGATTTTTGGTTTTTGCTTTTTTAAATCAGATTAGTACAACTACAGCAACATGTAATATTGTAGGATAGTTTAAAGTCATAAAGAATGAGTATGGTTTAGGCAGAGTGAAGTCAAACAATTTAATTAACAAGAATTAACAGCACAAAATAAAATTGCGAAATTTTCAGCTATATTCAGAAAAAAACAAGAAATCACATCAGCCAGAAATTGTAAATACCCTTGACCTTACTTGCATATTTAAAACTTTCAACATATGCCCTCTGTCATCTTTAAGACAGACAGTAAAGCAGAAGTTTTTGCAGCAAAGCTAAAATATTAGTTGATATGAACATCAGCTGGAATCTTAGCAGCTCTCGCCTTATAAGAAAGAACTTTAACACAGACGGTGAAGGGAATATATTTAAGGCTCTTATGGAAGTAATGATGAGTTCAGTCATACAACAGACTGAAATAGGATCTTTTTTGCAGCAGGATTTTTTTTCCTTATGTTCATAACTGAAAGAATATATTTGGGTTATATGGGAAAATAATTAAGAATAGCTACTTTCTGCCCAGTGCATTAAATTGCTAAATTTTTTGACAGCCAGAGCTGAATTGCCAATGTACACTGAGACAAGAGCTGTATGGGAAGGGAAGCGCAGTTGCCAAATAAAGGATTAAGATGAAAGGAGAAAAAAAAATCCCTGCCAGGGAAAAAAATTTGCACGAAGAGAAAACCAAATGGCAATATGTTGTTATAGCCTTCAAACGTGCAATTTGCAGATTGATTTCCCTGCTCTCTTTGCATAGTAGATGCAAAGATTATGCTGAAATCTAGGAAAATTTGATTGTACATGTGCCAAAGTGAATTGAGAACTTGAGTCAAATGCCTGCCCCTGTTCTAACAAATTCATAATGAGAAAATAGCTCTGCAAGGCATTTCTTTGTAAACACTTCCAACTAATTTTGCAGCAATGCATTTTAAGAGTATAGACATGCAGTATGAGTCTCCCTCACTAATTCAGTTTGTTCTTGTAACGTGACTGAATTTACGCAGCTTTAGCCTTCTGCGTTAAGCAGGAATGTCAGACATCTCCTTATATTTCTCTCATCTCTGTGCTATCAGTGTCATTTGTTTGGTTTTTTTTTGTTTGTTTTTTTTTGTTTTTCAATTACTTGCTGTCCCTGTTTCTGACTCATGTTTGGCAAGCCTATGGCAGTTCCCAAAGCAGAAGGCAGGGTTGCTGAAAACCCTTCTCACCCCTACCCCTCAACAAGAAACAGTTTTCAAATGCCATCCATAGTCTGCATGATTTATAAATGTACCACCTCTGGAGCAAAACTGCCACTCCTATTCCTCAGTCATCTCTGTTTAGTTGAAGCACTTGGCTTTCTCCCTTCAGATACTTGTCAACATTTCCGGAAGATGTTTTAACTGGCACCCTGTCAGCTGACATATCTGAAGCAGGAAGACTGACTAACTGTGAAATATGTGACTCCCAACCCCAGCAAGACTCAAAGCACTGGAAACTGAAACAAACCCCTTAAGAGCATATGTTACCCTACTTAGAATGAAGTTTTTGTGACATCCTTTTAATTGCAACCATATGACACTTGCTTGTAAGCCAGAGGCACTGAATATGAGTGGAAAGCCTCATGTAAGCTTTGAGTTTTCAGAGGTACTTTCTAAATAGATAAGCAGTGTCACTTACTAACAGCACAAAAATAAAACTGCAAAAGCTTTTTTCCAACATGATTTTGACTGTGCAGTTCTATAGAGTGGGCATGTAAACAAGTCATTCTTGACAGAAAAGTATATAATACTGGCCAGCAACCAGATTTGAAAAAAATACCATTAGCAAAGTGCCTGTTCTGTGAATAACTTAGATTGGTGAGAGCAGACTTATGTATATAGGATGAGGACAGAAGGAAGAAATGCGATGAATTACTTTTAATAAGTGTAACACATAGGGCATTCCACAATGATTTGACTCCAATGCTAGCATTAGCTGTGCACTTTAAAATTGGATTCCTTTGGATACCAGTGAAGTTAGTCCATGTTTCATCTAGAATGAATGAGAATTTATTCATGTCTAGGCCCTCAAACCTTCTTTCCTGTTTTCCTTCTTTAAAACATACAACAGAAGTTGTAACTAAAGCAGACTTATCAAAGAATGCTCTTTATTTTTTTTATTCACCATCTCCATTCTTCTCTCCACCTATTTTTATATCCAAAGTAGATAACAGTTACCTGACTCTTTTGTTTTGTAATAAGGTATCAAGCTCCAGAGTGGATTCCATTAGCACATCTTGCTTACACTATGTGTGGTAGGAACGAAAGACAGCTTTATGTGATAGTGTTATGAGAAATCAGAGAGTGAGATAACATGCTGTGTCCATAATTCCATAATTTCAGCAAATTGTGACTAATTAAAAAAAAAAAAAAAAAGGATTGCAAATTGGTACTTAATTTTGAAAGAGTATAAATAATACTAAAGTATCAAATGGGAAAAGCTAGAGGAAACAGCAGCTAAGATATAAAGAATGAATTAACATGAAAAGCTCTGAATGCTACATTAATCTCACTAGAGCTACCTGGTTTTAATTTGGTCCCTTAGTTGGGAAAGCACTTCAGCATGTGTTTAAATCTATATCCATTTAGAGAAGCTCTTTAGTACATGCTTATCTTCAAGCATGTGCTGTAAGAGCCATTGACTTCTGTGAAACTTAAACACAAGCTTAAAAATGTAATCACGTAATTAAAGCTCTATATTGAATTATAGAATCATAGAAAACTAGGTTGAAAGGGACCTCAAGGATTATCTAGTACAACCTTTAAATGTAGAATAGAGATATTTCCCTGAAAAGGTGTCTTTCTTGCACCTGCAAGTGGTCAAATTGAGAGAATTTTAGAAATGAGTGAGGAGCATTAAAATGGTATTGGTAGCTTGATGCATAAAAAGCAGAATAGAAAACAGCAGCTACTAAAGCACAATTTATGGCATATTAAAGCGTAAAGATTTTGCCTTTAATAACCAAGTCCCATAGGTTCCTAAGAGTTTTTCTGTTTCCAGATTCCTGTCTTATTTTATTCATCAGTTATTATATGCAGGAATAAAATGATTCTCCCACTTCTGTTGCCATGTTGAAGACCCTGATTGCACCTTTGTTTTCTCACAGCTCTCAGGAAAGAATGAACTTGGTAAAACTATTGTCTACCTCCTTGATTGACGTACTAAGTTTCCCATCTCTCTGGAATAAATAAAAAAGTTGTCAGCTTAAAACAGCACAAAGGTGATGAGTACTGTGGAAAGAATGTCCAGTGACTATGAGAATAGCAAAGGTAGGAAAGAAACTTTAGCCACACGTGCCTAACCAGTCATGATCAGTATTTTTGTTTTGGGGCTGATATTGAGAAGAGCAGAAGACCCTATGGTTATCTCTTGTTCATACTGGAGTTCTGTATGAGAGCTGCAGAAGGTTAATGTGTTTATCTTCTGCACAGGAGAAGGAAATGAACTGCCAAGACAAATGATTTGTCCAAAGTGGCACTGGAAATCTATTTGAAGTAGGAAATTGAACACCAGCAGAACCCCAGGTTAGCTGCAAAGACTGAACCAGTTTTCTTAGGGAAAGAAAAAAAGAGAAAGGATTTTTTTAAAAATCCCAAAGATTAAAAAACTTAAAATTAGAGAAAAAAAAGGCATGAAAGTTTTTACAAAATGATAAAAACAAATCTGTAAATCTATAAACACATGCAAATATTGTAAACCAGAAGAAATGACGAAAAAAATACTTAACAAAAACATGCAAAGAACCAGAGACATTAATCATAATGGTGAAAGTAAAAACAGAAACAAGCTCAGTCAAAAATTAGACTTTTATATACTAATAGTTTACTGAGTGTCATGGTTTAACCTCAGTCAGCCACTCAGCCTCTCGCTCACTTCCCCTCTTTCCTCCTCCCCACTCCGGGAAGGATGGGGAAGAGAATCGAAAGAATGTAACTCCCATGGGCTGACATAAGAACAGTCCAGTAACTAAGGTATAACACAAAATCGCTACTTCTGCCACCAATAGTAATAATGATAAGAGAAATACAAGGGAAAAGAATAGAATTGCTCACCACCTACACGCAGCCCGACCCAGCAGTGCACCCCCACCCTTCTGGGTTTCTGCTTCCTGTTTTTACATCCTGGGCATGACGTGCTGTGGTATGGAATACCTCTTTGGTCAGTTGGAAGCAGGTGTCCTCTCTCTGCTTCCTCCCGGTTTCGCCTCCTCCCCGGCAGAGCATGAGACTCAGAAAGTCCTTGGCCAGACCAAAACATTCTAAGCAGTAACTGAAAATGTCGGTATTATCAGCAGTGTTTACAGGCTGAAAGTCAAAAACCACAGCGCTGCACCAGCTACAGAGAAGGAGAAAAATGACTGCTACTGCTGAACGCAGGACAAGAATACACCTGTTCACCACCTGCTGACCAATACCCAGCCTGACCTGAGCAGTGATCTTGCCCTTCCAGGTAACTCCCCCAGTTTATATACCGGGCATGATGTGATGTGGTATGGAATACCTCTTTGGCTAGTTTGGGTAAATGTCCCGTCTCTGCTTCCTCACGGCTTTCCCTCCTCCCCAGCAGAGCATGAGACTCAGAAAGTCCTTGGTCAGAGTGAACATTACTGTGAAGCAATTAAAAACATCAGTGTTATCAGTGCTGTTCCCAGGCTGAAAGTCAAAACCACAGCACTGCACCAGCTACTAAGAAGGAGAAAAAATGACTGCTACTGCTGAACCCAGGACACTGAGTGAAATGAGCAATTCAGATGATAAACTGCGTGCACACTTCCTAGAAAATATTTTTGAAATATATGGCAAAGATGATCAGTCTGAATGTCAGGAAACATATTGAAAATTCCAAATTAAAAATAAAAATGTATACAGAAAATTTATGCTTGGAAAGAATATTGTATATAATGTTAAACTGCCAAACATGAACATTCTGGTCATGAGCTGTTCTGTGTGGATTAATACAAGAAAGCATGACTAGAAGAAAAGAGTGCAGTAATTCAGAATTTTAGATACCAGTGGGATACATCTCACCAAAATTTTTGTCTGTAGCAGTGATATCAGCTAGTGCATAGTCACTTCAAAGCAACTGTTACCTTCAAATGGCAGTTCCTTCCTTTTCAAAATGATTTTCAAAGACAAGCATCATCAATTTCCCCTGAAAATGCCTATTTCTTTTGATGATAGATGGATCCTGACTAGGTTAAACTTAGGTAAAAAACATTTACATGGTCAGAGCTAGGTAAGATGAATCTCATACTTCTGTAGTTTAAAGACCTTAGAAAGCCCATCTGTTTTGGATTTTTTTCCTTTGTACACAGTCACTTAATTGATTAATTTAGTCCAGATCATAGCTAAATTTGAACTAGGGCTCAACAAGGAACATGGCATATTTCTGTAGGAAGGCAGATTGAAATCACAGCAAAACCTAGTCTGTCTAGAAATGTTCTCCAGATTAAAATACCTTAGAAAGCTTATTTACTTGCAGAAATTTGTGTTATGAGATTAGACTTACAACACCAACACTTTAGACGAGTGATGCATCCAAGAGCAAGTACAGTCAAAGATGAGCACATTGTTAGGTATTTCTGCATACCTTAAAATCTGGATCACCCTCTGCAGGCAGTACCTTCTGTTATAAACCTGTAAGTTATCAGTTAATAAAATTCTAGTGATGCATCTGATAAGGTATCAAGTAACAGGATGAATCTAAGCCTAATTGTACGGACAATACTACCTGTAGACAACTTCTAATCCACTCTAAGAGGCTTCTCTGAAAATAAGCTAACCACAAACTTAATTTTACTTTTCTAGAAATGATAGTTCAAAATTTTCATAATGAAAAGCAAGTCTTTACAGGCATTTTTAAATTCTTCCTACACATAACAGAGACATGGCCTAACGCATTACATAAAGTAGACTGAATTAGTTTAGTTTTAAATTCAGTTAACTGTTAGCTTTCAGCCTGATAAACTGGTTAAATAACAAATTCTTGGCTAGTAAATATCTCTCTGTAACATATTCTGGTTGGCAAAAATCTGAAGTATGCTTTGTGCTCCACTTTCTAGTAGAAAGGAAAACCTTGGCTACTATCCTGGCTATTCATACACACACAAAAAATTAATGAAGTGCACAAATTGAGAAATTTATAACCAAACTGAACTATGGCTAGGAGAAGGAATCCATCTTAATCTAGTTAGATCTAGTATGACTAACAGAGAGATGACAGAAACTTTTCGTCCATCACCATACATTCACTCCTAAAAGATTCTAAGGAAGTATTTACCATGTTCACTTTTCACTGCATTCTGAAGGCCTCCTCAAAAAAAAAGCTAACATTGATATTAGCCCATCTAAAATATTGTAATGCATTCATCATCACACATATTCCTAACTGCACTTTCTAATCTGCATCTCCTGATTATTTTCATCCTTTTGCTCTCTTTCTTCTCCTCTGGCAGTGAATAGCATTTTGCATAGAACTCTCAAAATATGTGACCTAATGAAGAAATTGTCCTTCAGTTGTTAATCTGCTTTTGCACTGGAATTTTATTTGAATGTAGAAAACTTATCCCTGATGCTTAAAATACAGTTTGAAAGGAATAGAAAGTAACTTCCATTTTCCGCTGCTGGAGAATGTCCCCTGCTGAAGCTGCACAAAGCATTTACAATATACAATCATTTAGCTAGAAATAATCCATACTTTTGAGTCCAGCAGACATTTTTTTTTTTTTTTTACAAAATTTTGGGTACACTGATTTCCACTGTTCAGGCTTTTTGGTGCTTTTAAAGTTACTTCTCAGCACTTTCTGATTCACAAGAACTTAAAATTCAAAACACTATTATATAATAATAAAACCAGTCCAAAATTTGTCAGAACATTTTGCATAACTTTAAAAAATGAAAATGAGATAAAAATCTATTTTCAACATATTACTGGCAAGATCATGCAACATACAATTACCTGCAATGAAAGACAAATTCTAACATCTGTTGTAATGTAAGATCATTGAGAGCAGTGCACTGGATTTAGTAGCAGATATTTTGATTTCCCATTGAATCATTCTCCAAACTTCTTTCTGAATCAGTTATTGCTGCTGGCTATTCTGGGTACAATTCTTATATTTTGCTTTTCTCTGCCATATATAAGCACTTCCAGTGAAGTCCTAGTCACTGAAAGTAACATCCATCATATGTTGTTCTCTTTAGAAAGATGATCTTTCCTCACTATGCCTTTGTTCATCACATTCAGACATTCTGCTTGGTCTTATAGTAAACAGTGCCTTTGGGCAGAAACCATGTATGCCTGAATGCTCATTTTAGCAAGACCTCTGAGCACTTCTATTTCCAGTAATGTCTTTTGAATGTTTATGGAAGTGGTTCTTTAAATTATCATACATAGCCACATATTCTCCATTGCTTAATATGCATTTTTCTAATGAACAGCATTTAAATAGTCAAATAAAAACAAAATACAAGAGTCTGCATATCATATGTAAGAAAATAAAAACCAAACAATCAAAACTCCCACCATCTCCCAGAGTATACCTTAGGCTGTAGATGTCTGAAATAAAAGGTAACCATAACTAGGCTTCTGAAAGGCTGTCGGATAAATGTGGATATTTATATGAACTTATTCACATTTTATGTTACTCTCCTACATATGTCAACAGGTAAAATATCATCAGTATGCACATGATTTTCATGGAACATACACTTCTTAAACAGCAGCTATCAAATGCAATCACAGTGAAAAAAATGGTAGACTGCTGAGAGGTCTGAGAAGTAGTGGTTACTTTGCACTGGAAAGGTGCAATGAGATAACAGAGGAAAACATCAAAACAAGATTTGGAAACCAATGTATGGAAACTGTGCTTAGAGTTGTCCTAAAGCATGCGATTTGGAGATTATTAGGGATCTATTAATAGGGAATCTAGCAATAATAATTTGTAAATAATTAGTTATTTTTCTCAAAAAAAAAAAAAACTAGGGAAAAAAGAATCTGTAAAATAGTCTGCATCAATCCAATATTACAGTCCTCAAGTTTCACATTATGGCAAACTTTTAACAGAAAAACAAATTAGACTAATTGGCAGCAACAGGACCTCACAGTTTTTTCAGAAGAGTTAAGTCATGAAATTCCATCTTTCTTCAGACACTTGCAAGTGATTCCGAAGTTGTTTCAAAGCAATATTAATAGTTCTGTGAGTAATTGCTGCTAGGGGATATTGAAAATGGACCTTCCTGGGAACAAAAGTGTAAATGATGGTACATTCTTTCTCTCTCTATAAACAAAACAGTCAGATATTAAAAATATACTACCCAAGAAAGCTGAATTACACAGATATAGAATTACTCATTCAAAATGTGTTTCTGGGCTACATTTTTAAGTCCTCTTTATAGGAATTATTATGGAAATAACTTTGCAGAAAAGCCCCAAGGAGAAACTAGAGCACAAAACTGTGTGTTTAAATGAAAATGGATTTAAACATGAAATATTGGAATTGTTGTCATTCAGTGCTTTGGCAATATAATAATATTTTATAGAGGTTTTACAGATCCTCCAGTGAAGGAATAATCTGTCTCTGATTCATATAACAGTTGCTAGCTTATAGAGTTCAGATGTAAGTATATTATGCTTGTTTCCTCTCTATTTCTGGCATTAAGAAACAATATAGTTAGACCCAGCATTAAGAGCAGATCAATATGAAATCTCTGTTTTTCCTTTACATAATAACTTTGCCTCAACTCAAGTATCTGCGTTCTGCTGCAATTAATCAAAATATATTCAAATAAATAAGAGAACAAAAGAAAACAGAACTTGCACATTAAGAATGATCCTCATTCTCTGGCACGTATCCACTTCACAATGTGATATAGAAATAAAAATAAACCCCTGCTGTGCATGTGCTTTATTGACATAATTTACCAAATGGTTATACAACCATTATGCTTCAATATTTCACTCATATGTCAGTCTCCTATGACTCAATTAAGGACATAACTTTACACAGTGATATAAAGTTCAATTCTTTTCATGTGAAATACCTTTACAGTGGTATTGCTAGAAAAAAACAGTTCACAGATCTCAAGAGGGAACATACAATGGTGAGGACAAGTTGACTGGTTTATATTTAAGAAACACTTGATCCAGAAATGATTGGGGAAAAGCAGAAAACTTGCACATGTTTTGCAAAATACCCAGTTTTGATGAAGACCTTCCGGCAGAATACTTTGTCAATAACATTTCAATAGATCCATTTTACCCTGTTAGTTACAGTAGCTCTAAAGGGTACTAAAACCAAAACCTCAAAAGACCTCCAAAATAATGAGCAAATTGTACTGCAAACAAAAAATAACTAAATGAATGAAAGATCTTCACTAGGACATATTTGATATAGAAGACAGTACAATAAGCCCTAAGGCTATGATTTAAGTATCCTGGTGCTGTTCTCTGGCACTGAGATCACCAGCATGGAAAAACCTTGTGGTGCTGCTATTTACTCTATTACTCTCTGAAACATTAGGGTCAGGACAAAGCACATCTGAACTACCTTCTAAGGATGATCTCTGGTCTGTTCTGACTAATGGACTGTGTCTAGGAACTGCTTGGAAAAGTCTCGTTTGGCCCGGGCCAAAACCATGTAAGGGACAAATCTAACAATTTAACAACATGGACAAAACCAGTTCCAGTGACTGAAAACATTCCTTGGAGCTGTTTTATTTAGTATAAATATTGGCTAGGTAAGTTGCACTGGAGATTTGCTATTGATAGCCAAGTTGTGTGGAAGGTATTTCGATGTCATGTTCATGAATGACAGTAATATAATAAATAATATAATATATTTATATTTTTAATATATAATACATTTCTTAGGAAAGTATTGAACAGATTTCACTTCTTATGGAGCAACAGCTCTTTATATAAAACAGTCAGGAGAAAGTGCTTGAAGCCTCTACTAGTACAAAATGCACAAAATAAAGCTTTCCATGTTTATTAAGTTATATATTGAGAAAGCCATAGCATTTAAAGTAATATGTTAAATAATTTATTATTTATTATATTAAGTACATAATTTAAATATTCAACTTGACTTTAGAAATGTGCCTGTAAAACAATAATTTCTGAATTCAAGATATCCTAAGCTGTATGTTTTTAGAAACAAACAAAAAACCTTCTAGCTTCAGAGGCAATTATTTTAAGGTATAAAGTTACACACTGACAACAGTATTACCAAACACAGCAAATACAGCAACATTCCCGTGTTTACAGGGTAGTCTTAGACACGTCCAATTGTGTGTAGATTTGCTTACAGGCTTCTTAAGCATGTAAAAAATAAAATGTAATAAATAGAAATTTTATCAAATTATTAAAAAAACCCTTCCAAGTTGATGAAGAGTTATGAACAAGGATCTGATAAAATTAACGCTCAACATCGTGAAATACCATCAGGAGGCCCTATACAGATAATAAAACCACAAAGCTAAAAAAAAAAAAAGTCAACTTGATTACTTGTGGAATGGCATTATAACCAGAGGATTTAATAAAAAGAAAATTGGTTTGCCTTCTCAATTCCAGACAAATAGGTACAAATCTGGAAACTCCCATTCTTCTTTTTCACTTTCTCCAAAACAAAAAAGAACAAAACAAAGACAAAAATATGACAACTAATCTAATCTAAGCCTACCTTCATATAAATGAATTCTTTCCTTGAAAAATAAAATATCATGTGAATTTTAAATAAAAAAATGTGAAGCATCCTTTCTGTTTACAGAATGAAGAAAAGTAATAAGTCCTTGGCCACACTGTCCTCTTATTGCTGTGCTATTAGACAAGCAGAAATTCTGTTTTGACCTCTTTTAACTTCCAGAAAATAAATGGGACAGCACATGTTCAATCAAAGTGATTATATTACCTGAGGCTTCCCCCTCAAATGTGCAGCTGCTAGCTGGAAAGCAGTGAAATGAGGTCATGAGGATGAGCACAATGACTTACAGAGCTGCAGAGGCAGTCCTTGATGTTTTCCCACAAAGTGATGAGCTGGCAAATATCTCCTTTTGATCAGCTAATACCATCTTATAATATTTATTTTGCCTGTTACTAACTAGACCTAATCTGGACATAAAAGTTTTGGTAGAAAGCAAGTTTTGGGCAAAGCACATCCGCCACAGAGATCAATTGAGCAGTCAGAGTTCAAGCTGGGAAGGATCTCAGGAGGTCTCTAGTCCACCCTTGTGCTCAGCTGTAGGAATAAATGATCCTCAGAAGCATCAGCTGTAGGATTAGTCAAGATTTGTCATGGCTTTACCCAGTCTGAAGAACCTCTAGGGATGGAGACTGAAGAGACCCCCAGGTAGCTTATTCCTGCACATGATGTTCTTCCTGGTAAAAATGTTTCTTCTTCTGTCCATACATACTCACTACCCAATATACAGAGATCATTCTAAACTATTTGCTCAGTCACTCTAGTCTCACTAGTATGCATCAAAAGTGTATACCACATGAACTGAATATATGGTGTGACATCACTTGCAGCCAAACAGTAGCTCTCCGTAATAACAAGTAATCCTTTGTTGAAAATTTAGAATATTTAAAAATGCATAAATGAAATTCACCCAGTGATCCAATGTACAACTATCTGCAATGGCTAGTGCTGTTACTTTCAGGAGATACCACCAGGTCTATCAATAAATGGCAAAAGAATGCAAAAATTTGCTTCTACATAACTGGTCAACTCTCAAAATAATGCAGTAAACCTGACTACGTGCAAGCCACCATGCCATATTTAGGGTTATGTAATGAAAAAAGAAAAGAACTTATTCTCATCTACCAAATTAGTTTGAGAACAAGAGGAGACATTTCATTTTATCAGATGCAAATACACAGGGATGTTGAGGTAGGATCCCAGTCTTCTTTGTAACTTACACTTAAAAAGAAGTTTGCAACTTTTCTACCTATTAAAAGTTACTCTTGTAAAGAGAGGTTGGCTGCTCAGTTGTAGCTTTTAAGTTCTTTATAGGAGACAAAAAGACCTTGTCAGCAACTAAATACTACTTTCAAGTATTTTAGCATGTACTAAAACTTTTTATGATACAGCTTTTAAATTAGAGAAATTTGATCGTGTATGGGCTCAGGTTTCTGGCATCACTGAAAGATTACCTGACAACAAAGAACCAATGTCAATTAATTTGGTTAGAAACACAACTTTTATCCAAAAATACCCTCAGGCAAAGCAGAAAAGAATTGTGAAAGAACTGCAAAGAGAATCACACTCAATTAACTGGCTTCAAGTCTTACTTTCAGGAAATAAAAATATTACATCCTGATTCAGTTAATTTTTCTGGGGACAAAAAAAAAGAAAAAAAGAAACTTTTTGAAGATTTGTAGATTCTGCATGAACTGCAAAGTTTGCAAAAAAAAAAAAGCAACAAACAAAATGGATTATCATGTGGTTCAAAAATACTGGATTGTGTGTTTGCATGCTTGCATACATATAAGAAAATCTTAAGTAAAACTAGAAATAGTCCAATGCTTTATTTTAAAATTCTAACTTTTTAATTTCTTTAAAACTTGTTGAATTTAATTTGCATCAAATGGGAAAATATTTTTCTTATATAATCAGATGGGCAGATTGTAGAAGCCCATTAAGTATCATTTCTGCCAGGGCTGAGATTTAAATTAATTTCAATTATATGCATAAAGAGTTATGAACTGAAGTTCAGAAAGCAAAGATATATTGAAATGCATTAAAACTGATAATATGCACCACCTAATACTAAGTCAAAGTTAAAAATAATTGAGAACAGTGAGAATTGTGAGAGCTGTGAAAATGTATATGCAAGCAGAAAAAAGAAAAACATTCAGTGGTAAGGGAAATGCTCATTTTCTTCAGTATCCCTTAAAATAAAACATTTGATCATAATTAATATTACAGTTGTTGAAAGGTGCCTATCAATATGAAAGGTCCAGAATGAAGATTGATTGATTTATTGATTGAATATAATGAAACATTTTAAAATGGAGGAAGTGGTATGGTTAGGGAATATTTTACTTTCACTACAACATTAGGTATCAAGTTAATAATTTCTTGTAGGTTTCATTAAAGAATCAATGCAAAGATGGTCTGAGAACTATAACCAACATTATATCAAGAATACATCGCTTGAAACTAAAAAAAAAAACCCGTTTTTGAAGAACCTAGTAACTTTAATTAAATTGTACAGTATTCTTACTAGTAATATTATGCCAACATTATGCTAAGCAGAGCAGGACCAGCAACAAGAGACTGAAGAAGGATAAGGGGATTTTGTTTCCCATTCATGACCATCACCCAAGCTACAGTAAACAATGTTCACAGCACAAAACTCTTTCCCCTGAACTTCTGACTTAGCCCTTCCACACATCCAGCAAGTAGCTCAAGACATCAGCATGCCAGCCACAGAAAACTATAAAGAAGGAAAAATAATGTGTGAAGCCATGAAATGTTTTTCATTGTGCTTTCCTGTCTTTCAGATCTGCACTAGACTCACCACTGGATGGAAGGAAGTCCATTTTGCCCCACCTGATTAATTTCTGGGCTGAATTTAACCTTGTAACCCAGAGAGAGTGCAGCATCCTGCTGTTTAAAATATACTGAAACAAATCAAGAAACTGGAAAACCTCTGTAATTCACACTGTAACATTTCCTTCATGGTCTTCAGGGTCCGATCTTACCTACTTTACTTTCTGAAATGGTCACGCAGAAGCTTTTAGCCTTGTGGAAGGCTGAGAAGTCCATTTCTGTGCTAGCCTGCTGTTAGGGGAAACTGGAAACAAAATTTGTACTGGTGCTAAAACTGCCAATACCAGTCATTTAGAGAAACCAACAACCTAATTTAAGATCAGCTATGGAAATGCATTTCTTCTAGACAGAAATGTATTTCTTCTATGTGTAAATGAATGACAGAATAAGAAAATAATGTGAAATATGATATAATGAAGCATATTACCAGCCAGAATTTACCTAAAGAAGGCATGGTGCATGCCAGCTCAATAATCAATTCTTCATTTCCAAGCCACAGGGATTTTGTTTAATCTTCTTTACTTTCTGTACGCTGAATGTTTTGAAGTTGGAATTTATCTGGTTGCACTGACAATGTTCCTAAAACTGCTACAGAAGTGATTATTCACTGATTTCAAATGGCAAAACATATACTAGCCCAATAGCAGTCTGAAAATCTTACTCTGTATTAAGGTACAAGTACATTGTGTTATGTTGCTCTGTTCTTTGAATATAAAGGGAAATCTTAAAAGTAAGTATTAACATGCAAAATATGCAGATGTCTGAACTGTAGATGTCTAAAGCTAGGCACATAAATCCTAGTCAAAATGACTAGCTGAGGCTCCAGTAGATCAGTCATAAAAATAAAGTATATTAAAGTATATTGAAAAGATTTGCTCAGATTACCCTTAAGTATATCCACTGGTGCCCTACCAAAAAAAAAAAAAAAAAAAAAGGAAAAAGGAAAAAAATTAGTCTGAAAGTCCTTACTCCTTTCACTTCTCCTTGAGAATGAAATTGTGCTACACAAGCCTTTGACTACGTGTCTTATGTGTCAGTGTTTTAAAACTGCTGAATTTCCAAACTACCATTTACCTAGCTTTCATTTCAAAATTGCAGTAAATTAAACAACAGTTCTTAAGTTGTCTCTAAGTGGCAATAATTAAATCTTCCCATTCCAAGGACAAATTCAATATGGTAAGAGGTGTAGGAAGGGGGAATTATAACAAAATCCTATGGCTTGGCATAAAGCCATGTGCAAAGGGCATACATTAGCACTTCAACAGTTTCTGCAGGAGTTGCTGGAAGAGCATCAGCCTGGAGAGGGTACAGATGAGACACAGTAAGATACAACAACCCTTTTTTGTTCTGGCTGTTCATACCCCTTCAGCTATTTTTTATCTTATAATATTTTTTTTGCCTTTGTCAGAGGAAGCTTAACCAAAGTCTACTTAATACACTTCACCCACAAGCAAGGTGTAGCCATGCTAGTTAGACCAAAGGTACTCAGTATTAGGGTGTGCGTCCAAATCCAGGTATTAACAGATTTCCTGAGATTCCTCTACTTGGAAGCTCTTAACTCTCGTTAGATGAGTTGTTGCTAAGGAATCCACAATGCCTCCTCTTGTTAACACACCTGCCCAGGTTAACAATGGCTGATAGCAATGAATAGGAAAGTGAGTTTTAACAGTGCTTGTGAATGGAACACATTCTGAGATGATGTTGCCCAAAATCAGAGACCCCTGAAGAGGAAATTATCAATGACAATACTTTGCATGAAATTACCATCTATTGTATTAGACTACACAATAATCACATAAATGCAAAGGGACTTTTGAGAAAATGAGTTTGTTTGACTACAAGAATAAAGAAGCTGGGCATTTTGTGATGGGGGAGATACCTTGGAACAGAAAAGTGGTAACAGAGGAGCATCCAAGATGACACTGCCAGAAGTCGGCCTATGCTCATCCTAACCTCTGTTTTGGCCTAATGAGGGTCTTCCCTGCATTTGACAGCATAGGCAACTGCATTCCAGCTACAGGGATGGCACTGCAAGGGTGCCCCATGCTGGGACCCACACCTTGGAGTACCTCTATGAGCCCAATGGCACTTTTGCACCAGCAGCAGCTTGTAGGGAGCAGCATGGGTACGGATCACACATAAAGACAGCACACTTGCAATCCTACTGGGAGGTGTGTATCAAGAGAGGAACCCACACTGATGGATGTGATAGGGTGTGCATATAACCGTGTTGTTGTACATTTGTGCATTTAGATCTTCCTGGGAGTATTGGAGGGTATTGTAGGGACACACTCAGGTTTTGTAGGTGTCCGGTATTATGCTTTATCCATTGTATTGCTGATCCCAAATAATAGTTCACCAATTAATTGAATATAGTTCAAAAATCAATGAATCACTGATCCTGATTTGGTTTAACCCAAATGAGCAGAAAAGTTCTTCCCTGCCACATTAGCTACATTTATAATTTAGAAACTATAGCTGTGATAAAAACATCTAAAAAATTCCCAACTATCACCTACCTGCCCAGTGTCACACAAGACTAAGGATTTCTGAACTGGATTATCTCTTTGACTATCAACATGAACATTAAATCTGAAAATCTTATTTAGCAAATGGTTCAAAAGTCTACCAGAAACAGACAACTTCCACTGGACAGCAGCACTGAAAAAGCAATAAACCAATTCAGATTTTACAGTACTGAAGTAGGCAAATATTTTTTTTGTTTACATGTTGACATATACACTTTAAATAAACTTATTTACGATATACAGATGCACTGTTCTCCCTCAGAGATTGGCAATACCAGGAACACACACAATAGCAAAATTCATTGCTGTGGGTGCTAATTCAATGGTCTACAATGAGGGCCCTCAAATCTATTTTAAATTGATTAACTGAGGGCTTTTGAGGCAACCCAATTTTTTAATTCTTTATTTCTTTTTCTTTTTTTTCTTCTCTGTGTGATTCTTGTACTTATATTTATGTACTTATATTTATAGCAGCCTTCCAATATCTGAAGGGGGCCTATAGGGATGCTGGGGAGGTTCTCCTCATTAGGGGCTGTAGCGATAGGACAAGGGGTAATGGGTTGAAACTTCATCACGGGAAGTTTAGATTGGGTATGAGGAGGAAATTCTTTACTGTAAGGATTGTGAAGCACTGGAATGGGTTGCCCAGGGAAGTCGTGAATGCTTCATCCCTGGTGGTGTTGAAGGGCAGGTTGGAGAGAGCCTTGGGTGGCATGGTTTAGTGTGAGGTGTCCTTGCCCATGGCAGGGGTGTTGGAACTAGATGATCTTAAGATCTTTTCCAACCCTAACTATTCTATGATTCTATGTGCAACTACTTATGAATTGCAACTGTGGTGGTGATTTATATGATGGCTTCTCATCTTAGTTAACCTTTGCTTGATGCTATAAAGACATGATTTTAAAGATAAAAAGTGATATTAATCATGAAAGTAATAGAATATGTTACTATTCTATTTTGTAGAAACCTAAGAATAATGGTGATATTGCTGTCACCTAAGATAAGTGTGCAAAAAAAGATTGTCTTTTTCTTCCATCAATCACATAACCAAAATTCTCCTTCCAAACTTTGTCTTACTTAGGAACTAGTAAAAATGTGATAATGTTTCTCCATAGACAATTTTATGGGATAATGAGTTGGTTTAAATGACATTAGATCATAAAGAAAAAAACTCAGCAATAATAAATTAAAGTTATGCACATGAAAAACAACAAGGTGCTTGGTGACAGCCAGCATGGCTTCACTAAGGAGAAATCCTGCCTGACCAATCTGGGGGCCTTCTATGATGGAGCTATGGAACTGATGGACAGAGCTAGAGCAGTTGATGTCATCTACCTGGACTTGTGCAAAGCGTTTGACACTGTCTCACATGATATCCTTGTCTCTAAGTTGGAGAGACATCAATTTGACAGGTGGAGTACTCGGTGGATAAAGAACTGGCTGGATGGCCGCATACAAAGAGTTGTGCTCTATGGCTCAATGTCCAGCTGAAGATCAGTAACAAGTGGTGTCCCTCAGGGATCGGTGTTGGGACCGATCTTGTTCAACATCTTTGTCGGTGGGATTGAATGTGCCTTCAGCAAGCTGCCAATGACACCAAGCTGTGTGTTTTGGTTGATATGCTGGAGGGAAGGAATGCCATCCAGAAGAACCTTGATACACTTGTGAGGTGTGCTGGTGAAGTTTAACCATGCCAAGTGCAAGGTCCTGCACCTGGGTCAGAGCAATCCCAGGCACAGCTACAGGCTGGGCTGAGAAGAGATTCAGAGCAGCCATGCAGAGAAGGACTTGGGGGTGCTGGTTGATGAGAAAATGAATAAGAGCCAGCAGTGTGCACTCACAGCCCAGAAAGCCAACTGTATCCTGGGCTGCATCAAAAGGATCATGACCAGCAGGTTGAGGGAGGTGATCCTGCCCCTCTACTCTGCTCTCGTGAGACCTCACTTGGAGTATTGTGTGC
>JAOEHY010022972.1:0-12676 GCA_025447955.1 Psilopsiagon aurifrons
CTGGTCACGCTCCTTTTGATGCAGCCCAGGATACGGTTGGCTTTCTGGGCTGCAAGTGCACACTGCCAGCTCATGTTCATTTTTTCATTGACCAACACCCCCAAGTCCTTCTCTGCAGGGCTGCTCTGAATCTCTTCTCTGCCCAACCTGTAGCTTTGCCTGGGATGGCTTCGACCCAGGTGTAGGACCTTGCACTTGTCATTGTTAAACTCCATCATTCCCACCCTTCTCTTACTGCACCTTTTTGCAGGGGAGTTTAATTTTACCAGACCTCTTGATGGTGTAACACCACATATGGCAGCTATTGGAATATCTAGTTTTCATTGGGATTGGATGAGAGTACTTCAATGGTGGTCTCAAAGTTGAACATACTTTTAATACTTGCTGGTTTGCAGTGGATGCGTTTTTGTGCTGGAATCATTGATATATTATCCAAATGTAAAGTTCCATGGTAATAGCAATATTCATAGCAACAAAAGGGTCTAAAACAGGACTTCTCTGGCAGAAACTCTTAAACAAATTGAAAGAAATAAGTTGCTTCCTAAAAATCAATGGAATAGTCAGAGTTATGCATAGAAAGGGTGTTTGATATATTTAACTAATTTACCAGAAGTTTACCAATAATAAAGTTTGAAAAGAATTAAAGGAGCATATTTATCATTTGATGATACATTATCTGAACTACTGTGCATACATATCATTATAATTGAAAGGAAAAACACTTTGTTTGATAAAGTAGTAATTAAGGATATGGGTACTGCTCTTTTCTTATGAAGATAAAACAGCTTTTTCTGAAAAGTTACTGTCCTCCTCAAAGACTTCATCTCCATACCACCTTTAACCTTTCTTTAGTGATGGTAAATCTCAAATATTTATCATAATTGGAGAGAGACCTTTACTAAAAAAAACCAAACCAAAACAAAACAAAAAACTATTAACTTTTTTTGAGGTTGGTTTTGTTTTGGGGTTGGGTTTTTCCTTTGATTGTAGAGGAAAGAAGAATGATGACATCCTGATCAGTCCACCGTAAGACATGTAGGTTACAATGATAAGCAGCTTGCTTTAGTCAGCCTGTACCAAGCCCATGTGAAGGGAGGACAGTGATTATCAACCACTTGTCAAAGACTGTGGGCCCATAGCAGACAACTATAGATAGAAGGAATTTTATATTACATCCACAAGTGCAGAGCTACAAAGGCCTTGAACCACAGCACAGCGGTGGCACTTTTAAGAGATAAAAAAAAATCTAGGCAAAATGATATCCTGAATTTTATCACACTTCCACATGGCTCTGTGCCCACAATAAAGATAAATGTCTGGGAAAAATTTAACTGAAAATTCGTCTGTGTACATTTTGTATGATATTACTTAAGTAAAAGAAACTTCTTGTGAAAGGATGGCCAATAAAATGCTGAAGTATTGGTGTCTTGTGTAGTTACTGGGGAACAGCTGGTAGAACTTCAGAGGAATATATTTCATTAGGCAGCTTGGGAAAAGTAGGATGCGAAGAGAGGATCTTGTGAGGTAGTGATGTCATGGTTTAAGCCCAGCTGGCAACCCAGAACCAAGCACCTGCTCGCTCACTCCCCCACCTTCCTCCTACCACTCCTGGAGGGATGGGAAGGAGAATTGAAAGAATGTAACTCCCATGGGTTGAGGTAAGAACAGTTCAGTAACTAAGGTATAACACAAACCACTGCACCATTAATAATAATGACAAGGGAAAAAACAAGGGAAGAGAATACAACTCACCACCTGCAGACCGATACCGAGCCAGACTGAGCAGTGATCTAACTCTTCTGGGTAACTACCCCCAGTTTATATAGTGGCATGATGTGCTGTGGTATGGAATACCTCTTTGGCTAATTTGGGTCAGGTGTCCTGTCTCTGCTTCCTCCCAGCTTCCCCTCCTCCCTGGCACAGCATGAGGCTCAGAATGTCCTCAGTCAGACTAAACATTACTGAGCAGCAGCTACAAACATCGGTGTTATCAGCACTGTTCCCAGGCCAAAAGTCAAAAGCACAGCACTGCACCAGCTACTAAGAAGGAGAAACATGACTACTACTGCTGAACCCAGGACCAATGATTACGCAGTTTCTATGCATTAAAAAAAAAATCTCAAAGACACAAAAATCAGCTTTTATCAGAAATACATTTAATGGAAAGCATCTGAAGAAGTTGAGAAAATCTATTCATGGGATTAGGCTTGAGAGATCTTTTCCAGAGAACAGCTCTACATTTTACAGTTCAGTATAGCTGATATTCCTGTAGTACATTGACTTTCTTTTAAAATTTCTTTTAAAGAAGCTTCCAAACCTTCACACAATTATTTAGGAAAACAAATGCTTCCTAAGCAAGAGTTCACAATTTCTAGTCCCTGCACTGGAGGAAGAAGTAACAGCTTCTTATTTGAAGAGAAGAGAGCAATTCTGAAGTTTGGCTGGGACTGTACAGCACATCAGTCAGTGGGAAGTACATAGCTGAGGCTTGAAACGCTGCACATCATCTAGCTCATCTGGCTCTGTAGCCTCCACAGTCAGCCTATCTCCTTTTATGAACTGGTTCTACACCTTGCAAAGCAGTGTGATGTGGAGATGATTTGTATTGCAATAGCAACATTCCTGGCAGATTTATGACCTTTCCTCAGGAGAACCAATGGAAAATGAGTCTAGCTGGGTCTTTTTATTGACTGCATTTCCATTATCTTCACAGGTGCTTTCTGTCATGGTTTAAGCCTCTCATGCAGTTTGCTCCCTTACTCCCCACTCTTTCTTCCTCCCGCTCCTGGAAGGATGAGGAGGAGAATCGAAAGAACACAACTGCTACAGGTTGAGATAAGAACAGTCCAGTAACAAAGGTATAACACAAACCACTACTGCTACCACCAATAATATTAATGACAAGGGAAACAACAAGGGAAGAGAATACAACTGCTCACTACCTGATACCAAGCCTGATCCATCAGCAAACCCAACCCTTCCGGGACCCTGCCCCTCATTTTTACATCCTGGCCATGACGTGCTGTGGTATGGAATACCTCTTTGGTCAGTTTGGGTCAGGTGTCCTGTCTTTGCTTCCTCCCAGATTCCCCTCCTCCCTGGCACAGCATGAGGCTCAAAAAGTCCTTTGTCAGAGCAAACATTACTGAGCAACAACTAAAACCACTGGTGTTATCAACACTGTTCCCAGGCCAAAAGTCAAAAACACAGTGCTGCACCGCTACCAAGAAGGAGAAAAATGACTGCTACTGCTGAACCTATGACCCTTTCTTTCCTGGCTTGTTCTTTTATCTTACTATGGACAGAAGCTACACTTACTGGACAATAGTTTCCACACTGCTCTCTTCATTTACCTGAACATATCACTATTAAACTTTTTAAAGCTACTTTAGACCTGTAAAATTCTATATCATTCCTTTCAACGAACTATTTGTTTCAGTAAGCACATGTAAGTAGCTGGTTTCATTCCACAGCATTTATACCCACTTGTCTACATAGGACACACACATTTTTTGAAATATTCTGTGTGTTGTTCTACACTACTGTAGTAAGCTTACAAAGATATAGACATTTTCCACTTACTCATACATGACTTGTTAAAATTGGCTTTGAAAACAGTTTAGGAGACAACTTATAAATTACCATTAATTATCTCCCTCTCACTTAGGTACACACCCCCTGCAAATAACATTACAGAGTTTTCCATTATAAATGAATAGTAATGATGTGAATAATGATATTCAAGTCACATCATCTCCAGTTTTTATATCATGATGCAAACTGACCTCATAATTTTGTCATCTTCTGTATTTACAGCCCAATAATGCTTTTCTGGCAGTTCACAAAGGCTACTGAATTTATGACGCACTTGCAAGTCAGGAATTTCACCAATACTTTGCATTTCTCGCAAATGATTCCTAGAGAAATTTCAGTCTACCGTGTGTGCGGCACTAAAATAGCATGAGAACTAAGTTGTAATTTATACCATTCTCTTTTAGATTTCACTACATGGAAATACTGGTTTTCATTGTTGATCACATTAACTTGACATGATGGAAAGCTTTATTTCTACAGATAATGGCATTTATTCTGTTTTTTCTGTATATAAAATGCACTGAGTACCAAATTGCTTTAGCACATGCATATAAATACTTAATAAAACTTGACTCAACCAATATATGGGCAGAAAGAAAACAAACTATGTAGCTTACACTAAAATACAGGCAATTCTAATGCCATCAGAACAATGAAACTGATTCTGGAATAAAGAGTCCAAAGTGCCAGCCTCAAGGTACCTGATACCTTACTCTGAGGACTATAGTTGTGTCTCTGTTCACTTCATCCATTGTAACAATTCTTAAGGATAGAGACAGTTCCTTTGATAACCAGCAACCAAGGCAGAGAGGTCTTCTAGACCTCTAGATTTACATGTGCAAGGGGGTGGGAACCAAGGATTTTATTTTAACTCAAGTAATAGATTCTGTGTACTAGGAAGCATATAGCTGCTCGTTGCACTAACTTATGAACTTGCAGAATCGGATGAACTTGCATGGCAATTTTCACAGTGTTCACTTCATAAAATCTAACAGGAACATTTTAATCCATAAAAATACGGATGGCAAGGGAAATTAGTGACTGAAGACATCTGTGCAAGGAAAAATGTGCATTATTCTGCACAACTGACTGGCAGTGAGCTGTCAGAAAACACTTCATACCACTGATGAAAGCTAAAGAAGCATCTGAAATGTCATCTGCTGCTATCCCTCCCAGCACACATATGTTGACTATTTAAAACCCGGACAAGCAAAATCAACAGTAACACCACCAAGAGAAATCAGTCTACTTTTAAAAATAAGTATACCTCTTGTTCAGGCTGTTAAAAAAATGACAAAGTGATGTTATGTGGATTCACCTGGAAGTGGACAATTAATTTTGATCACACCAATCTGATTATTTCTCCATAGCCACCCTCTCCTCTTGTCTACATTTTGCCTTATATTAAAGTCACAGGGATTTTCTTGCTGATCCCAAACAAAACAGAACAAGCTAAAAACCTGACAGCCAAAATATGCCATACACAGGATCAATTTGAACTATCCCACAGTGTTGCAACACCCTCTCCTGACTGGGCTATCTATTTTAAAAAATGTGACTAAATAAGTAACATTAAAATCTTATGTAACAAATGGATTCCCTGACAACTACAGTCACATACAGAATTCTATTTCTAAGCCTTCAACTCAGAGAGGGAGTGAGGGAGAAAGAAACAGACGAGAGTGTATGTGTGTCAGATGAGGGAGATTAGCTGAATCATATATCAAAGCAGTTGTAGGAGCAAGGCTTGTGTCAGTTACACTAAATACACAGTGGTACATCCAAAACATGCAGAATTCAGTTCTGCATTCCAGGACAACACAGGCATAATGCAGACAATGACTGAAATGAGCAATTGTAAAGCTCTCTTAAAGTGATTTAATATTAAATCAAAGAATGTCATATTTAATATTCAGGACACTCTAACGGAATCCTTACTGCCCAGGCTATAAATGGAATCTTACTGTGTGTTGGAGTGAGAAAGTGGGCTCATTTCTTTCTCATAGTGATGCTCCTGACTGGTGGGCTGTGGAAAACAAAATAATAGTGAGAAAATGACTTCACAAATATTCTTTCAGTATGTTTAGAAGTACATAAGAGATCTTTTATGAGCATACACATTTGCAGCTTCTGATATCAGACTTTTACAGTCTTTTTCCTTACCTGTGAAATTAAAAATTGATATTCGGATTCTAACTGTGCAAAAGTACACTGTAACAGATGATTCTTATCTGGCTGGAAATAAACATGAATTACAGAGTTGATCACATGGTCATTTCTCTACTGCCTGTGAGTGTTGGGGCTGAGTCAGGAAGCTTCAGAGAAGGAGGGTGGCAAAGTCTTGTCTGATAGGAAAATCTGGACAGTATATGTATAGAAAGCACGGTGCAGGAACTCTTAGCAGGATCTGTGCAGAACCAACCATTCTTAAGATGAGACAACACAGAGGCAGAGCTAATAGGGCTGGCAGGTATAGCTCCTCTCTCCTCAGAAGTAACAGTAATCTAAGCAGTCCCAAATGAAATCTGCTGAAGCAGATATGATACCCTTTGGCACTGCAAACTTGCTACCTGGATTTAGCTATTTATGAATAGATAATGTGGAATGCCACAGAGGTAGGTCACTATTCAAATTGCAATCACTCTATTAATATAGATAGGGATGCTGGGGAGGGACCCTTCATTAGGGACTGTAGTGATAGTCAAGGGGTAAAAGTTCAAACTCAAACAGAGGAAGTTTAGACTGGATATGAGGAAGAAATTCTTTACTGTAAGGGTTGTGAGGCACTGGAATGGGTTGCCCAGGGAAGTTGTGAGTACTCCATCGCTGGCGGTGTTGAAGGCCAGGTTGGACAGAGCCTTGTGTGACATGGTTTAGTGTGAAGCCTCCCTGCCCATGGCAGGGGGGTTGGAACTAGATGATCTTAAGGTCCATTCCAACCCTAACTATTCTATGATTCTATGACAAATAAAAGATATTCATACTTTGATAACTTACAGTCAGTACATTGATTAAAAGAGGAAAAAAAAAGAAAAAGAAAACTAACAAATGCTTAAAAAGTTTTTTCTGCGTTTAGAGGAACATACATACATAATTTAAATCTAAATCATACATAAAAGGCACGTTCTTTTAAAGCTGCTACTGCTCATTCAGACAAAATTAACTGAGAGAAAAACAAGTGTTTCTAGTCAATCTTTGCTGTTTTTTCTCATACAGTGATATTACACACCAATATAATGTTCATTCTCCAAAGAATTACAAAAAGGAGAAAACAAATCCAGTTGTCTATATATAATCTTTTCTTCCCTTACATACCTTCAGAACAGACAGCTGGCAACTGATAACAAAGGCTCTTTCCACCACCTGTAGGCATGACAAGAAATATATCCTTTCCTGCCATTGAAGCATTTACTGTTTCAAGTTGCAAGGACCTAAAATTCTGGAGTTTAAATTTGCTCTGCAATGCTGTGTTTAGCTTCTCATACCATGGAAAATCTGTTAAGGGAAAAAAAAGAATGCAAAACATGTTCCATAACAAGTTAAAATACAACAAGGAAGAGCAATTTACATATACAATAACTAAATCTGGAAGCAACACAATTTTAGATCTGGAAAGGTTTTCAAAGATTCAACAATGGTACACAAAAAGACACACACAACCTGAGTCTGTATATATCAGCTTCTAAGGTGGACCTTTGAAAACCCTATGAAATGTAAACACAATCCATCTCCAGATTAAACGTTATCATTGCACTTAAGTATGAACTAGTGTTAAACACGCACAAGCAGATGAAGCACTTCAAAGTGCTAATGATCAAGTTAACTGTTTAGCCCACAATTAAATGGAAATTAGAAGCCCACCCTGAAAATAAATAAAACCAGAGACTGAGACGTGCAGCGGTTGCCTGAATGTCTCCTTTATACAAATGCAGTGAATACAAATAGCATAATGAAAGCAGGGCTACCATTTTTCCATGTATTTCAGTGATAATAAGCATTTCTTTCAAAAGGGGGGAAGAAGAAGCTTAATCATCCACAAAATAATGACCCCAACATTATGTTCTTCACTAAAGACTGCTTCATTTAAAGAGGTAATGCTGTTAAACTTAAATGATGCATCAACAACACTATTAACCATTTTGACATTATTAGAACTAAAATGCAGAACAACTGTGGAAAATCCAGGCTACACCATGTGCAGTGTAAGCATTAACTGTGGGGCTTGAGGTTCCAAAGAGCACGGCTGAGATCCAAGGCTCTCTGGAACCAAGAAAAGCCTCCCACTGACTTCACTCAGCCTTATACTAGGACCAAAATTAGCAACAGCTCTTATTCATCACGTACACAGCATCTGATTGCAAAGATGTGAGTTTTCAAAGCATAGGAGGAGAGATTTAGGCACAAAGCTATCCAAAACAAATTGATTTGTTCAGTAGCATTAATCTGTAATTAGAAAGTGTCAGAATTCTTACATATGCAGAACACTATTCTCAAGCAAATATGGATTAGACTAGAAATTTAATTTTTAAAAATGAAAGAGAATACACACAATAGATAGAGGCAGAAGCTAACAATGTGTTTCCAAATTGCAAGTGAAATAAAAGAGAGGAAAGAACAGTAAAAGGAACTGAATTTAATTTGGTTAGGCATAACATACTCAAGACTCACCAATTATCCAGTTCAGTTAATGTTTAACTTGAAAGACACCACTTCCAAAAGAACAGGAGCCCTGACATCACCACGAGGCGCTTGCCACTTGGACTAACTCAACCATACTAATGTACTCTACATTACTTTTGGCAGAGAGCATCCATCTAATTTGCATTCATTTGGTAACACAATGAAGCTACATGACCCATGGCAAACACAACCAATGTCCTACCCACTCAAGCAAGAAACACAAAGAAGCAAGAAGCAACTTTGATAGAGCAAAACTGTTATTATCAAATTCTGAAAAGATCCAGAGTAATTATTCTTAGAACATAAAGAGGAAATATAAGTATTTCAGGATATCCCAATTTATGCTGGGATTCTTACGCAAATCCAAGCAAGTTGTGACTTTGCAACAATAAAAGAATAAAAATAGTTATAACAGGCCATTCTTATGATAATTCTGCCCAGAAGAACTCAGATGAATATTTAGGAATGTCCAGGGAGTTACGTAGAAACATTACCCTGCGTAATTAAGATGGCAGGTCACCCAGCTGAACAAAATTAAATAGGATAATACCATTACCCAAACAAAATTCTGTATGAATACATTTTTTTCCCTACTGAATTAGTTTACTCCTATATTAGAATATTTGAATTTGTCTCTGCAAACCTTTTTTGTTCCATGCCTCGGCTGAGGTTTCATTGTCTTTACTTCCACCTGCCTCCAAGTCTCCCGAGGACTGCTTTATCAGACTCTTTATTCTCATCTTCTTTTCGATGAGTTCCTGCTGTTTATCTACAAGCTCCTGAATTTGCATCTCCACTGCTTGCAGCTCATTTTCAATGGAAACCAGTACCTCCTCCAGCACTGAAGGGAAAAGCAAGTTAAAGGCAGTATAGAGACTACAGTAACATGTTAATCCCAGTTTTAAATGATATTTTATTTGACTTGTTGACTGAGATAAAAATTAAAAGCAAACCAAATACATCTTGAGAAACAAGAAAGCCTGACAGGTCCACTGTTGAGATTATAGCATCTGATATTGCATATGCCACGTAAAAATACTTAGCAAGACTTAACAACGTATTTTCTGTATTGGTAGGTCATATATACACAGCTATGTTGTAAGTTGTCACCTCCAATATAGCGTATTAGAGATACGCAACACTACCATTGCCTGCATTGGTAAATAGAGAAAAAATATATTACAGTCCACTTTCCCAAAAGCAGTGCCTCTCCAGAGAAACACTTGTAATTATTTTCTTTTCTCCAGATGCATGTTAAGCAGTGAAAAGCACATTGCATAAGCCCTGATATTAAAGCTGTACTACAATGAAGATGAGTACTCCAGCCACTTCCAAGGTGAGAACATTTAGAAGATATTTAATAGAAAGCATTTACATGTGAGAAGCACCATGAACCTCAGCAAGTAAAGGTTTTCTGAAGGCAGAAAGAGTGATGTTAGCAAAAAACTACATTTTATGCACTCAGATCTTCCTCCTATGAAGTACCAGAGAATCTGCTGACAAACACTTTTTCAGATGCAAGCCCTTCTTCACATCTGAAAAACCTGAGGCAAATACTCTCCAAAAGCTTGGGTTACACAAGTGAATCTTTGGTGGGAATTTGCCTCTTTACATCCTAATATGCATCTGCGTGAATTACGGACTGTGTTCTAGAATCCAATCCCCAGGATATAAAAGAAGAATTAACACATACCACAGTATGCCAAGCAGGTGCCACTATTTCAGAGCCAGGTCAGAAAAGCGTAAGAAGAAACAT
The DNA here is from genome assembly GCA_025447955.1 of Psilopsiagon aurifrons. NCBI lineage: Eukaryota > Metazoa > Chordata > Aves > Psittaciformes > Psittacidae > Psilopsiagon > Psilopsiagon aurifrons. The sequence goes on from JAOEHY010022972.1 coordinate 10,031, forward strand.
TTTCCTCCCCACTGCCCCACAAAATACAACATTTTTGTCCAAGCATAGCAGATATGATAACGTGCAAAAATGTATGACATAGAAAAAGATATCCTCATTACAAATGGCAAAAAATGGGGATATTTGTCTTCTTAAATGCCCGTTACTGCACAGCAGGAAAAAGCTGAAAGTATCTTAAAATGTTAATCATCTTTTCAAATTATTGAAAACCAAGTAATTTCCTTGACAAACCTGCTTCTGCTTTACTTTTTATCTAAGCAATAAAAAGTTATCCAGTAAAAGAACTTTTTCTTTAAATCTGAAATACAATAGCGTAAACTCCACACACTCCTTTCTGCATACATTAAATTCATATAAATAGCAACAGCATCAGGTGATTGTGTCTGTTAGCTAAAGTATAGCAAAATAAACATATGGAATACTAATTTTGGATTACCTTCAACAGCTGTCATCTTTGGAGGTTGGAGAATGTTGTTATCCTTATGAGACTTTATTGAACTGAACAACTATCACTAAAAATAATAAAAAAAAAGTTTTTCCATGAGTAATTCTTCTAAACTTCAAAGAAATTTACTACAAGATTTTTCATTAATAGACAAGGTGTTAACACAATAGTTTAAGCACTAGTTCCTTAATCTGCCTATATAAATATGCCCAACTAGATGAAAACATGCTTTTTTCCTGCTGTGAAAGGGACAGATACCAACTCACAATCAATTCCTCAGGCTACAGGCTAAATGAAACCAAGTTAATTTTGACCAAGTCATATATTTTCTGCGTGAGGCATTGTGTAATACAGACCAGTCACTCACCTACTTTTGGCATATTGCAGGGCTTTTTTGTCTCTTCAAAGACTTACAATTCATTTTCTGAGCAATGTTCTTTTTCATATTATACGCTAACAATACAAACCCCAAGAAACTTTATATTCTCTCACTCTTGCTGAATTCTGAACTATTTATTATATACATGGGAGCCGTATCTGAGGAAGAGTGAAAGGGAACAAATACAGCTGACCGTCACTATAAGCAGATTCTACCATAATAAATATTTTACTGCATTCCAATAAATAAGGAAAAAATATATATATAAAAGAATGTGTGAATAAAACACTGACTTTGCCAAAAGAGGTTATTTTTAATTATAAGTTAAAGGCCCACACTTCAGAAAGCTGACTGCTGTATGATACAACTCAGCGATGTCCAGGTCATATAACTCAAGTTACTCGATTCCGCCTTCATACCACCTGTCACCTTCACAAATGTATTTGTAAATATCAGTCTCCCCAAAGTACAGAGCGAGCAGGGACAATCCAGAAAAAGCAGTATGAGTGGCACAGACACACTTCAAATGCAATACACTTCCAGTAAACCAAAACCTCACAAATATCATTAGGCTGACAGCTCAGGAGACATAATCCATTTTCTTAGCCAAGGAGTGTGAATAGGTAATGAAAATTACCTATGAAAGTTTCCCTATGTGCTGCTGAAGTTCTGCAAGTCTTTAATTTGGCTTCTGTCTCTGGAAGAAGTAGTGCAGTGTACCTTAGAATTAATTCTGTAACACCACTGCCAACAAAGGCCCTCAGTTACCATTTGATTCCTCAAAAATGCAGCTCCTAAGAAACTTAATAAAAAACAACATATTGATTATAAACAATAGTGGACAACAGGCAAGTGGAAATACCTTGTCCATCCAGTTTTACCCCTCTGTAAAAACCAGCTGAATTCCTGTGAATTCATCCCATTACAGCCTTTTTCTTAATATCCCAACAGCAGGGGGAAAAGAGACCTCTAAGCAGATATGTGATGGCTATGCCTAAACCAGGCAGGTTAGTAACCAGCATCACTTTCCACCCTGCACAGATTTAAATCAGTGTCTCAGCACTGGAAACTTTCTCACAACGTCTTCTGCTCAGAATCCAAAAGACACAGACCTTTTTATTCCTATTCTAAGAAGTGACATTAACAGATCATTACCAAACCAAGGAATCGTAACTTAGGGGGGGAAAAAGCCCCAATAATATTTGCACAAGCAAGGTGTGTCACCTTAGCAGTAGTTTAACCAGAGGTATCCAGAGGAGGGCACAAGGATAAGGAGCTGGAGCACCTCCCATATGAAGACAGACTGAGAAAGCTGGGGCTGTTCAGCCTTGGGAGGGCTCAGGGGAGACCTTAGAGCAACCTTCCAGTATCTAAAGAGGGCCTAGAAGAAATGTGGAGAAGGGTCTCTTCATCAGGTACTGCCGAGATAGGACAAGGGGCAATGGGTTTAAACTTAAAGAGGGGAAGTTCAGATTAGCTAGAGAATTCTTCCTTGTGAGGATACTAAGGCACTGGCACCGGTTGCCCAGAGAAGCTGTGGCTGCCCCACCCCGGCAGTGCTCAAGGCCAAGCTGGACGGGGCTTTGAACAACCGGGTCTCGTGAAAGGCGTCTCTGCCCATGGCAGGGGGTTGAAACCGGATGATCTTTAGGTCCTTTCCAACCCAACCCACTCTGGTTCTGTGGGCACCATGCAGGTGAAGCGGGCGGCCCACGGCCTCGGTTCACACCACTTCCTCCCGGGCGACGGTGCCAGCCCCGGCGAGCGCCGCGCTCGCTGCCCCCGCCCAAGCGGCCAGCGCCGGAGCGCGCCACCCTCCCCG
>JAOEHY010022977.1:0-18688 GCA_025447955.1 Psilopsiagon aurifrons
CTCGGGGGGGGGGGGGGTAAAAACAAGAACAATTAAAAAAAAAGCAAAAAGGAAAAAAACTAAACCAAACAAATGAAAAATACTGGCTACAGCAACATTTGTTGGGAAGCATAAGGCAAGAGGAAACAGTCTGGCAGTTCCGGCAGCAGCATGGACGTGGGCATACCCAAGTTCAAATCCTTGTTCTGCTGGGTAATCAGGATCATCCTGTATAAAGAGTTGATATAAATATGGCAGGAACTGAAACCTGCTCTATCTCCCATTCCCTGCAAGCCCCTCCATCTGGATGCCCAAAAGCAGGCTTTCAAAAGCTGGACAATGTTACCTTCTGCAACTTGTACCTGCTACAAGGACTACTAGCAAGAAGAAAAGGTAGCACCCCAAAACCACCATCTGCCTCAGGGTCTTTGACAAGTTTCTGCTGACCAGGAACAATGCAGACCTGGGAAAGGAATTTCCACAGGCCCCATGAAAAGGAAGGAAGGGAGGGAGGGAGAAGAATGCTTTCTTTAACTGGCTATTATTCTTCCACACAGAAAAGGTGATCCGGGGGGACAGAAACTTAATAAACAAGAGCTTAGCCTGCAGTCCTTGAACAGCAATCTTGCACACTTTCAGTTTAAAACTCATTGATAGGGGAGAGGTAATGGCTGCAGAGCCATAAAATGTGGGTTGGGTTCATTTGGATTACTTCTCTAGCTGCTCCATCTTAACCAGTCCTAAAAGATTATAGTGATGTGCCATACGTAAGAAGCATGACTGTTTCTTCAACCATAGTTTAATCATCAACAGCAATACAAGATGCTTGTTAAAACAGAACAAGCCAGTAGTTCTATAAAAGGTATATTCCCATGTCTGCAACTAACAGGACTAAGCTAATCACCCAAAACCAGGATATATACAGCACGCACTGAGCATGCACAGCTATTAATGTTACAGATAATCCAAGTTACTTAATCTATTTTATCACATTTGATTCTGTTATGCCAAGGAACACCAACATCTTACCCACTATCTCCAGTAAAACTAATTGCAAGTTTCCACACACGTATGTTGTGTATACAAATGTGTATGTACCAAGGTGACATTCATTAAAAACAAACAAACAAAAAAAGACTGTTGAACTGCAGATGTCCTTACGGCTAAGAGAGAATATTGTGTATTTGATAACTTATCCTTTTAAACCTGTTTCCCTTCATGGCATTTGGTTTTGCTGTGGATTCGTTGAGTCTTTTTTTCTGAGAAGCAATATTAAAGGCAACAGAGACTGCAGTGCCTCCAAGGAAGAAAACCAGAAATCTTCTCAAACTTCTGAGCAGATTTTCTAATAATGTACTGAGGAAATTAAGACTGCCTTTCCAGTGAACAAGGCTTTAACCTACAGGAAGACTTCTAAGAAGTATTTGTGTTCACCACTATTCAGGTTTCTGGATTAATGATATGGTAAACATCGCCTATTTCTCATCTATTACTTATGCAAACAGACAAACACCCAGTACAGTCTTGCTGCAGCTGGCTTTCATTTCCATCATTGTAACAGTAATTCTCAGCTGTTCTTTTTAAGGCACATAGAAAAGCCAGAGACATACACATTAATTGTCCGGTATAAATTTTCCCATAATAAGAATAAATAATTAGGATAGAAAAAATAAGAATAAAAAAATTCATGCATACCCCTCAAAGACAATGGCTCTTACATTTCCCAGGTACACACAGTCACGTGAAGACTACATGCACTGAGCTGGAAGCCACCACTCCCCCTCATCTTTGTTGCAGATGATCTTCATGGAAGTTCCCTGTGTCTCAGCAAGCCCAGGAAGGTGAAAGCCAGTCCAACAGCACAGACCAAAGTTATTCTGGCTTCTATTTTTTTTTTTTCAATAGTTGGGGTTAAAAAGAACCCCAAACATCTCTCCATCCCACCTTTTGGGATAAATTAGATAGAAAGGTGCCTAAGGAGCAGCTTAAACCAGCCTTCTGGGCAATTTACAGAGATTTCTAGTCAATACCACCCCTTAAAAAAGCAGTGATTAATTGGTATGACAACCAGAGCATCACACCACCCACACTTGGGCTGGGATACAGGGACTGCAGTGTGCCCTCTTACCCACATAAGCATCTCAAAAAGGTCACAGGCTCCACCATCGGCTGCATTGACCAGGCACAATTCATCCTTCATAATAGACCCTCTCCACTGGGAATGGGGGACTCTGCCCATACCCCTCCTTCCTTTACAGGAAACCTTCCAACTGTGGTGCTGCTGTGGCTTTAGAGGCAGGTGACATGTACGGGGAGAACAAGGAAAGGGGAAATTTTGGCCATCTAAAGAAAACACTATTGGGGGTACCATGTGTTTGAGGATCCAAATAGGAGCTCAAGTTCAGAACTCACGTGCCACTTTTTCCTGCAATGCTACTATATCTTCTTCACTCATACAGTAGGTCTTTCAGACAAAAGACATGACCCATCACTTTCAGTACATCACCATCACTGCACTTACAAGAACAGCTAATGTGTTTATACTATATCCACACATGCAAGCTAGTTCATTGCAAGCCACATGACAACCTCTGCTTGTCTGAAGTCAAGCCACATCCATTACAACCATACAAAAGGCAAAGAAATGGGTCCTTCCTCCCTCCCTCCTTGACAATTTATGTCTATGCCACAGAAGCATACTCAAGCACAGAGACGAAATAGGGTGTAGATATTCACTGTGTTGCATCTCCCCAGTTCAAACAACAGGGATTCAAACGCTGGCATGATTTACCTGCCAGGAAGAAGCTTCTGCTTCTTCCCTGGCTTCCTGCTCACTCATTTTGGTATCAAACCAGGAAATACTCTATATTGTCCTGTAGCACTTTTGGTTTGGCTTTTTTTTCTTTTAAAATTAACATAGCCTGTATTCCTAGTAATAGAGACCTTCCTGCCTGAACACAACTGCATGACTAGCCCACGGACACCAACCTGGACTGTGTTTAATTACAAGCTGTTAAAGCTTTAACTGAGAGCAGGATAAGTGGCAATGGCTTAAGCTTCCCCAAAACAAGACCAGGCCCAGCAAACAATCTGAGTTGGTGCTGGGCAGTAATCCAGAAGGCAGTGGGGAACCGCAAACCAGAGAAATATTTAGAGTTCAAGGCAACAAGAAATCGCTGTTGCTCCATGGCCAAACCTGCTTTAGTACTGTCACAAAAAAACTACTGGTGTTAACACCTACAGCTGTAAACAGTGACATACTCAGCTTATACTGACAGAAACACAATCCTCTGACCCAAGTCACAAAACCAAAACCTCCTGAAATTCCACCGTGGGGATCAGAAAGTGGTTGTCCACCACTACTCTTGAAAATAACTTGCCAAGAAGCTCAAGTACAAGCTCACAGTTGCTAAAAGCTGGATAAACTGCAATGAGCCTACTTTATTTATTTTAAATTTTCATTTTTGTTAAGAGAAAGTAACAACCTAAAGAAGCTTTAGGCCCTGATCTGGACTTTCTATTATCACTTCCATCTCTTTTCAACAGGAACATAATGAAGAACAAAACAATGCAAGACATCCTGCGTCTGGATTTGTTAATTCTTTATTTCTCTCCAGGCACACTAAACCATACTGTTTCATGCTTTTCATCTTCTACAATACCCATTTTTCCCCTTACCTCTGTCTGTGTTTCTCATGATCTAAACACAACATTTTTCCCTGTGGCAGGAGAGGGTGCTGTGAAGCGATACAATGGAAGTGGGAAACACGGGGAAAGACTTTAGCAGAGCCTGCTGCAGTAGGAAGAGGGCAATGGTTTTAGACTAAAAGAGGGAAGATTCAGGCAGGATCTGAAGAAGAGATTTTTACAACAAGTGTGGGAATATACCTGAACAAGTTGTCCAAATTGTTGTCAGATGTGCCACCCCTGGAGACATGCAAGACCAGGCTGGATGTGATTTTAGTGAATCTAGTTCACGATATCCCTGCTCACTGCAGAGGTGGTGGACTAGATGACCTTCTGAAGATCCCTTCTAACTGTTCTATGATTCTATGTTGTATTCTCTTGAGGGAGAATACAACAGCATGCTAGGATGATTCAGGATTGATGTGGGAAGCAGGACTAATAAACAAACACAGAAAACTATGTTTATATGTCAGTACAATCTCTCAATTCAAAAGGAGCCCTAGTGTGACCGCTCCCACAGTACCCAAATTGGTGGAGGTTTTGCTTTTAAGAAATCCTTTCAGTAACTGAAGCCATTGGATTTGATCAGAGCACCTCTTCTAAGGCATGAGTTTTGGGAAAGCAAGCACCTGACTGCTGGCTCTAGGTAAAGACAGAAGAGAAAAAGAAAGGCCAGGGAGTGGCAATACACCTCCAAGGGTACATTGGCCAAATAAAAATCACATCAGCTGTTCACAGTGCACATTATAGGAGAAAGCTGAAATACAGTACATGCTGTCACAGAAAGCAAGATGAACCAGTTCAGTGGCCACTAAACAATTGCTGTTTATCTAATCAGCAGCAGCAGCAAAGTTACTGCATACCACACCAGACAGACAAAAGTGAGTCATAAAGTCTACAAGGGCACTACCACACACTAGATACAGTGATGTTAGACCTGCTGAACATAGGCCTCCCTTTCAGTTACTGTGAAAAAATGGTATCAGGGATAAGGCTTCTAACAACACAGAAACACATAGCATGCATGCATTGCACAAATGCCCATCCTCACAGAACTCAGCCCAGCTTAAAAATAAACAGAAGATGCAACAAGGAAGACATGTCCATTTAGGGCTGCATCACACCTCCACCATCACCCCCAACAGTACAGCACAGCAAGTACTTACAGATTTCAGTCCCACAGCATATATTATTCCACCAGACCTATACTATCAAATACAAAACCACACTCTCAATCCTCTCTGTACAATCACATCACTTACCACTATTTGAATGAGGAATTGGCTACAGCTGACTGTTTACCAACTGTTGATACCCATCAGTTTCACCAGGGGTCATCACCACTTTTCTCAGGAACATCAGCACTAAGGTTTATAACAAGGGAGAAGGTAGGACAGCAGGCAGTTAAAGACCCTGGCAACAAGCAGTTAGCTCAGGCATGGTATCAGAGCACAGATGGGACAAAAACCAGAAAGAGATACTTTCCCTTCCTTCAGTTTCTTTAATTTCCAATCCCTATTTTCTCCACCTCCTCTGTCCCTGCTGCTCCCTGTTCCCTGCCCACAGGCTCCTTTCCTTCCTCAGTTCAGGTACTAGTCTAATCAAAAGCTAGCTAAAGACCCAGCAACAACAACAACCACCTTTTCCAGCCAGGTTAATTCTCTGCTGTTTTAGCAAGCCAACTGTGAGATATGACAGGAACCAGACCTGGCTTAGCAAAAGCAGAAGGAGCAATTTGGCCAGGAGCAGGGAAGAGACAGAAGTGAGACCTTTTGGCAGATTGTGAAACTGTGACTGCAGAGCAAACATATTGCTCAGGTTTATCTTACCCAGTTCTGTGAAATGGCTGAGGGTGAATCTTTGCACCTGGTAACTCATTACCCTCTCCTACTAACTTCTAGTTACTAAATTGGGAGTGTCTGATTAGGAAATGGTCCTGTACGCACACTTGTTTTTTCTTAACAGTCCCCTATTAAACCAAATCAGTATGTGTATGTGCATCCTTCACATAGAGACATATATTCATGTCATAAGAATCCCAAATAATAGTGCCAAGATGCATATATCAGAAATTATTACAGGCTCATCTCTGCCACATCTCTAGCTCCTTCCCCCTTGTTGGCAGTTTCACACGCAACATGCTAAGCTTCAGTCAGCATCGACAGCTTCACCACCTCTTATGCTGCCATACACACATCTCCAATGAAACCACCATAACATGTCTCAGGAGGCAGGAAGGGAGGTCAGCTCACAAACACACCTTCTAACCCCTGTGACAGCAGCATTTTCTGTGTTCGGGTACATGGTTTGTGGCATCATCTCCAGTGTCAGGAAAAATTCAGCAGCCCCAGCCCTGCTTTCTCTCCATGCTTGTTCTCACCCCTGTACCACCCTATTCTCCATGCTAGTCCATGTTTTTGTCAGCACGTGATAAACTCCACTGGAGAGAAGATACATCTGGAAATTCAAACCAACAGCAACACAAACTTTTTCCCATTTTTCTTCCCTTCTGCATCAAGCCACCACCGTGGTTCTCCATTCCACCATGCAAACAGCTCCACCAGCACAACAAAGGGGAAGGAGGCTGAAGACAGTGACAAGAATAAGAATGAGCAACTTGGAGTGGAGCAAAGTGCTCTTCTATTACCTGCCAGAGTCCCCTATTGCAGTCCCAGTTTCATCTGACACCAGTTTCAGTGCCAGACCACTGCAGGTGTGCTCAGGAAACCTCTCCTTGTATTCTGACAGGAGGTACCTCAGTGAAGTTAGATGCCTTTGAAAAGATGCCATCCCCTTGTCTCCCAAAGCCTGCATGTACTGCGCGCATCAGTCATTTTGTTTCTTGGCAAACGGCTGCCCATAAAGTTTCAGAGAAGCACTACGGTAACCGCAGAGCAGATGCTTCTGAGCACTGTGCTGTATTTTATAGCACTGTATAGCTTTTATAAGCATTAACTAATCAACAGCTCTTCCAGGTAGTTAAGTTTAACTATCCCCATTTTACAGGTACTGAACCAGACCATGCAAAGTTGGGAGATCTGCCCAAGGCTGAAAAGCCAATTGGTGTCCAATCCTGGACTGTAAATCAGTATCTATTACTGTATGTAACTTCTTCCCAAGTCCTTCAAAACACACTACTTCCCTTTATCTGCTGCTGCAATATAAGCTTCTTCTGAAAACAAAACAGGCAAAAGCCCACCCCTCCCTGCCCTTCACGCAATGGGCTAGCTGAGCTGCCTTTTGTCCACCAGGTCCCCTGTAACTTTTAGTCAAGCAGAGTCACAACACCACGAACTATAACGCTTTGGCTTTGGTCCCAAATCCTACAACTGAATCAGACTGGCAGTATTCAGAGGGCCATCTCCCCATCTTTCTAATTCCAATGCCTACTTTTGCATCATGATGGTTTTGGGGGTGAGGTTTTGCCCCTCAGTTTCCCTCTATCACCTGACTGGTCCGTTTTTGCATGCTGTTTTTGCTTATAAGGCATGAGCTTTTAATGCCCAGCAATTGCAATGGTGCACAAGCAGTAGCTACAGTAGCAGGACTTAAGTACAGACCAAAAAGTGGTAAGATGAGCAGTATACTGGGTGTATAGAGCAACTTTTACTAGAAAACAGCAAAGAAAGGCTGGCTGGGGAAGAGTTAGTTTTAAGGAGTTTCACCTTGCAGACCGCTGGATGAAACATCATCTCTGTGCACTTGCAGCTGCTGGAGATTTCTCACCAATATGCTTAGTGAGCTGCTCTGGCTGAGATTGGGCTGATCTCTATGTCTGCAATTCTCTTCCTGAGAGCTACAGAACATTTCTGGTCCATCCGAAGGAAGGATGGTATCTCCAAGCACTACTGGTGCCATGATGGGAACAGAAATGCCTGTGCTTGGACCGCATGAAGACTGAATTCTCCCTACCATCAGTGCTGTCTACCTGTCTCGAAATGGAAGCATGGGCAAGTGACCAAACCACTTTCTTCCTCCATAGTTGCTGCAGCCTCCATCTCCCTCACTTCCCATCAAACTTTCAGTAGCTTCTGCCTGATGCTTACACTCTGGAAGCAAGTGAATAAGCCCCACATCAGCTATCCATTCTGGCTGGTCTTTGCTACCACTTCTCAACCACCACTGCTTCCAAAAGATAATGCACACATGGCCACTGCTCAAAGAAAAACATGCAAATGCACTACACTTGGTAGGCAACTTAGTTGTAAATAACATTTTTACCTTTGTTTCCTCTCTTGCTTCGGGCCTCCCATGCAGAACAGCAGCCAAAACACATCTCAAAGATTAGGTCTGGTCTCAGAGCCCAAATCTCACAAACACCTAAGTTGCTGACTAGCCCCAGTGACTAGAGTATGGTTGTGACTCGTTCAATGCTTGATGCATGGTATTTAGCTCAAACAGAGCCCACATACATTGAAAAGAATCATCAGAGAACAAAGAGGAAAGACACAATTGTTGGAGTGTATGCTTCAAAATAAATTGCAACTAAATACTCTAAAGTGTAACGGTATTTTGGATGTTAGTAAGAGGATTCATAAATGAGAAAAGAAATTGGTATTGATTCTGTAGGCTCATGTCTCAATACATCTATACATTCTAAAAGTGTAGGAATAAATCTAATAAATTAATCTAGCTGAGTAATGATAAGTTCCATTAACACGGTAATACCTACCAAATCAATATGTACGAACAATTTCAGGCATCAAATTTAGCAGAAATTCTTCTGTGAGTTAGAATGTGCTGGAATTTATTTATTTATAACAGGATGTTAAATTTAGGTAACTTGTAGTTCATCCTAAAAGATCCCTCATGCTAACACACACAGACACAGAGCCTTTTTTTCAAGTGAATTATTAGGGAATTACTCAGTGTCTTACACTCGAGTATTATCTCTTTAGAGCAGGAGAAACTCTGAATCCCAGAGATTTTACTTAAGTTAACATACATTCAATGTAGCCCTTCCACAGACAGGTATGACAACCGCCACTTCACCTTGCCCTTGCACTTCTAGATTAAGTCCTCAAATGTCCTAGACTCTACTGAATCTCTTCAAAGATGTCTTATCCACCACCACCACAAACTGGACCAAAAAAACAGTAAACTGTCAAAAAACTGCTGGTGAGCGCTAAATCAAAGCAAAGCAACTTTGCTAGAAGAACATGAAGAGAAGGCAACAGAGCAAGGTCTCCAGGGCTACGCGCAGGTGTTGTCTGCTCTGGACAAGCCAGACCACACTTCTGCAAATAGTAAAATAGTAAAGAGTAAAATAGTCCAGAAAACTAGTAGTTTCTTCTACAAAGCACCCCCCTCAGCACACCAGGCACCCAACAGAGGGGTCAGGTATTCAAATCTGGCTGTAAGTTACCTGTGCACATCAGGTAGGTCAGGCAAGAAAGGGGACACTTGAGTCTGATCATTACATGTATTGGGTGCTGGCTCTTTCCCCACCACATTAGATGAGGCTTGGAGACTGATGTTACTTAAGCCACATACCCAGCCTGATGAAAATTATCTCTACAATATTAAAGTTTTATTTCCTTCAAGTATCAAATCCCAAACCCACGGAAATATTTGCCAGCTCCCTGCTCAACTCTTCACAACCTACTTGCTGTTTGCCATCCTTCCTCACTTTCAATCTATCCAGAAGAGCCCCTACAGACCTCAATATACTGGCACCAGAGCGTTAAACAAAAACATAATCAAAAGTATTTCATGTCTGCAGCAGTAGCAGAGAGAGAAAAGGAAAAGAGCAACAGGAAAGAAACACTTGCTCAGCTTCATTATGGCACTCAGCTTCTAGAAAGAACAGATTTCAGAAGGTAAACAGCCAAAATCAGGCTTCGGAAGCCATTGAAAATACAGTGGCTACATAAAATATCTGGACTTAGAATAGCCACAAGGTAATTAATTTAATTTTATTAAGTATCTTCCAGCATCAGTCTGATCATCATACAGGAGGGGAAAGCAAAGATCATGCAGAAGAATACTGCACCCTGGTAAAAGAAAAAAAGAAAGCATAGGATAGGGTACAGCTTATGCCTTATCTACCTTGAATTATCAGACACCTACCTGTCAGGCCTCCTCTTCCAGAGTTAGACATCTAACTCCTCTCTTCAATAAAAGGCAGAGATAAACTCCATGGTTTCTAAATTGTAGCCACCACTCTCATTCAGCCCATGCTTCCCAAACTTCCCCTTTCAACGAAAGCATCTGAGCTAGCAGCCCCAAGGCTACATTAAGGATCTGGATTTTAGTTCTTAGGCTGGAGACATCCAGGATTGGAGCTGTGGAGCTCTCTTCCGCTTCAATGAGGTTGATGAAGTAGCAGAGCAGGAATGGATGCTGGTATCTCCCTCCAACACTGCCGATGGCTTCCTCTCCATTTCATCAAATGGTGGGAAGCATTTATCATAGAATGGTTTGGGTTGGAAGCGACATTAAAGATCATCTAATTCCAACCCCTCTGCCATGGGCAGGGACACCTTCCACTAGAAAAGGTTGCTCAAGCCCCATCCAACCAGCCACAACTTCTCTGTGCAACCTGTGCCAGGGCCTCACCATCTTCAAAGTGAAAAATTTAATCCCCACTTAACTGATTTCCACATCAGGTCACATCAAAACATTTGCCAAATGAGAATGAATGTGGCACAGAAGACAGCACCATTCTAAAATCAATGCAGTCCCAAAACAGACAGTGAAGCAGGCCTCTGAACACATGTGCAACAGTTTCTTTGACAAATGAACAGCAGGGAGGGCTAACTAATGGCCATCACTACAAATGTTTCAAATTTTTTATTTCATTTTGTCATCACTTAATACTGGCTCACAGGTCGCTATTAACACTAGGGCTCGGGAAGTAATAATTATGGTTGTGCTACTGGACAGAAATTACCTCATTTATCTGTATTAGAGATGCACCAATCTGTTTCAAGCATGGCATGCTATTGTAAATGAACACCTTGAAGCCTGAAATGCCTTGGGAGATGAGCTGAGCAAAAAAAGCATCTTCTTGTCCCAAACTTTCAATTTTCAAAATTTTGCATTAGGACAAAACCACAGCCTTTTGAGGTTCTTCATCTCAAGAGGACATCACAGTCCATGTGTTTGCAGCAGCCCTCAGTGATGAAGCAAAGCAGAGTTAAACCTGGTCTCCTACATAAGTATTCCCATAACTAGATTAGCATGAAGTCTTACTTACTTTCCATCCAAAAAAATCCACTCTGGACATAAGAAACTTTGCTGAACAAGCAGTCTTGAGAAACCCTATCCTTCTTGCCAAGGTTTTGACTCACCTGCATTTTCTGACAGGAATAAAAGTTATAGCAAACAAGAAGATTCACTATCAGCTTCTAAGTTCCTACAGGCTGCCTCGGGTCAGACCTGTCTGAAGGTGAAGCATGGTCTCCCACATCACCACGGGAAAAGGCAGTGTAAGGAAGCAACGGACAACCACACCAAGGGAAAATGACTGTACCAGCTGAGAACAGAAGGCTCGCTTAATAAGCGTCACAATTTCTTATGGTGGCTCCTACCTGGTGTCATTTGTGGACAGACCTTTCTTGTGAGACCAAGGGTCATCCACCCTGTCTAGGAAATTATCTGGCTAGCGCCATATACCATGTCACATCCCAAAAAGCAGGCACGCTCTCTGCAGAGGTATGGCATAGTATTGCCACACGGGTGCTCTTACTGAGCACGGCCAGGAGCCAGAGATCCTCCCTCTTCAATGTCTTGCTCTTTAGTTCCAGCCACACTGGGAAGAATGTGATGCATGGGGGTCAAACCTGCTAACTCAATCATTTGGCGCCTCTAGGACAAAATGAGAGAGAGTGAATATTTATTGAAGAATGCTTTCTTAAATCACAAGAGAAACGAAGTCAGAGAAAGCTGAAAGACAAGCTTCAAAACTGCTGTGCTTTCAGCAAAAATCCCAGAGAGACAGATGACAGACATAAATAAGCAGATGCAGGTAGGTTAGGTGGTTCACAGCATGAATTTCACAACCACCAATACTTACACACTTTACAGTCGCAGCAATTTACAAGTTCCCATACTGCTATTCTTGCAACAGGTGATTTCAGCTGAGTTTAAGGTCAGCTCACAGGCCTTTGAACATGAGTGTTCTCTTATTGTTGGGTTTAGGTGGTGTTTTTTTGTAGGTTTTTTTAAAGTTAAGCTTCTTCAGCAAGTTCTTTTTCCTAAGCTTTCCTGGTAATTAGCCCTAATCAGTATTCAAGCGCTGATCTATAAGGCTATCTGCTGACTTAAAGGAAGAGAACACCTCACTAATAGCCCCAGTGTTTGCCTCTGCCTGCAGAAACAACCTCGATAAGGACAGAGACTCCAGCCATCTCTAAAGAGACAGAGCCACAAAGAGCTCTTCTGATCAGCGCTGGCATCTGGCCTTCCTCTCATTAGCACATTAAAGCCGCTCTGTCCATTCCATAAGAGCCACTCTGTCCATTCCTCCAGCTTTCTCTATGGAGCCATTTACAGTGCTGCTCCTTTGAAACCCCCCTAGTTCAAGAGGCAGTAACCCCTTCCCAAAGCCCATGGCACAGCCAGTGTCAAAAATTCCCACTTACAGACAGGCACCCAGTAAGTACCAGCCTTCTGAATGTCATAGGTAGACAGAAGACACCCACATATTTCGTCTTGCCACACTGACCCTCCTAGGAAAAGTCTTTTCCCAGTCCCAATCAGTGTGTCAGCTGCCGGGTTTAGACTGCAGTGCATTTACAGTATCACTATTTCAGACTGGGACCAGCAAGGCTGCTATCTCCTAAGATGCAAATTCTCAGGAGCAAAAGCAAGGCGAGGGGGACATTTTTCATCAGTTGAGTTCTAAATCCTCTGCTAGGATGCTTTCCTATGGGCAGGTATGACCTTCCCACTTCTCCGACCAAAAAGAATAGTACTAACAGGCACAAGAAAGACAACCTAGTTGCTTGATCTATGCTATGAACTCATTTTCTTTGACTTATTTCAGAACGTTATGAACATTTTTACCTAAAAGGAGAGCTACAGCTATTTGAATTCGGCTCAGACTCATTCTTCTACAGTCCTGTTATTCTGGGTGGACTTTGAGAAGCTATTTATACTTTTTGAGAATAAAAATCCCAAAGGAAGCCAATCCTTTTGTTTTGAAGAATAAAGAAGAAGAAAGCAAAGCAACTGAAGGTTATGAATACTCACTTTTTTTTGGATTCCAAAAATGGTATGTTTGATCCTTGACTTGCTTTTCACTAAGGAAAAATGACATAAATTATTTGGTTTGTTTGCCTCTCTGATCAGTCAACTGAAAGATGTTATTGCTTTGGGGCAACGAAACACATTACCTCAATTTCATTAGTATTCAGTTTCAGGTTCTTTTCAAGTATATAAACTCCCTCTATCTGATTTTCTATGTGGATACATGTTATTAGAAAAAAAAAATCATAGGGTTATAGCTTTTGATACTTGCACTGTCATTCAAACAGCTCTCATTTCTGAAGAGTTACTAGCCTTGACACACAATTCAAGTTCAAAGTTAGTCACTTAGTGGGACAAACTCTTCCTCAACTCCATTATCAGGGACAAATTTGGCCTGTAGCATATTAAAAAGGCAAAAGTTCTACACAGACTGTACCCAAACAGCGCGCTTTCTGACAAGAAGAATCCAAACTGGTTTTCTTCATGTAATTTTGTTCAATAAATCCCTACCTAGCTTAATGAATTACAATTATTAGCAACATTATTTTTTCTTCCTTTTCCTAAGACAGGAAATGGCAATTAGAGCATACACTGGCATCACGCACAAGGCTGAAATTTTTTGGGAAAAGTGAGTAAGTGAGCAAAGAAGTAGAGACAGACTCACACTGCTCGAGAGACAGCTTTCACAATTCACTAGAGCACACAACTAAAAACATTAAAAGATGGCAGGGTAATGAGTGCTTCATATTACTCTTACTCTATTTTTTGATATCAAGCTGAATACGCCTCTAATACTATGATGTGTCTCTGAAAAAGACAAAGCACATGAAGATCCCCTTGAACAGCAAGATATGGCATGGCTAGATCTTACTCCTTAAGAAAGTACTATAAGACAGAAGTGGGTAAACACAGAAAACAGTATGTGCCATCCAGCTTTCTCATCAGGGAAGGCAACACAATAGCAGAGTCTCAGGTGTTACTTTGGAGACCGGAATTTATTGGTGAGGCTATGGTATTTTTTGTTTCCCAGAATATTCACATTTAGGTAAAATAACTTTGTTATCCTATCCAAAGATATTAATTCATTTCCATGGAAAAATTTCATTTTCCCTCCTTGTCCTGATGCTTAGGCCTAAAGAGATCATGTACAGGTCCATAATCATCTGTTGGCTCTCATTTAGATAACTAATTTTTAAGAATCCCCCACAGAGGTCATCTGGCAACCCGTTCCCCCTGTGTTTCAGCAATGTTTATTCTCTGCCCAGCTCCTCTGAAGAGGGGATAATCAGTCTTCCCAACATGAGATCCATGCTTCAAAAGTCTTCAGGAGCCACAGGCAACATTTGGCAGGTGATTCTGTGCTCCTGAGCCTTCAGGTCAGCTAGTGAGAGCAGGGAAGGGACACAAGAGACCCCTTCTGTGCTGGGAGACAGACGCACAGAGCAAGTCCTGACCCACCAACAGGTACTTCTGAAACAGGTGGGCGCTGGGGTGGAGGCAGAGAACCGCAGAACTCCAAAGCACACAATTTTCTCCTTTTCTTCTTGCTTCCCGCTATAGGTGGGAGGCAATGTGGAGCAGGTGAGTCACTGCTCATCAAATGGTCCTCTGCAAGCAGACAGAGTTGGTGGAGTCCAATTTTGGCTTTGCAGAGGCTGTGTGGAAGCAAGCAAGCAATCAAACAGCCAACACCGTTCTTTCTCTCCCTTGCAATGTAGCAGGGCAGGGTCACCCAGGGACACCCACTCAGCAAATGTCACAAGGAAGGTACCAGGCAGCACCCTGCAGTTGGGATTCATGGACCATGGGTGTGAATCACAGGTCCAGGAGCATATTTGCAGTATGCAATCTGCATTCCCTCTTAACACAACAGCAATTCCAAGCCCTTCTTCCCAGACTTCAAGGATAACAGGAAGCTTGTTCTGTTGCAGCAGGCCCTCTTCAGGACCACTGGCAGCTCAGGATTTATACCCAAACTGTTCCAGTAAATCCCACAGTTTCATCAAGCATCTCCAGTCCTTCATGATTCTGAACCTTCAGTTTGGTGGTTTACTTTTATCTTCTTTCATGGCCAACTTTTTCAGAGCTCAGTGTTCGCTGCAATCACTGAAACAGACTGCTACAGTCCACCAGCTCTGCTTTCAGAATGTTCTCTTCTCAAATACCCTGGGGAAGGGGGTGTTCCAGTGTTTCTCTATTACCTCAGGATCTACTGAGCCAACAGGGAGGACAGGTTGGGAGGTGAAGTTAAGATACGTTTTCACAGCTTGTAAAGCGACTTTAAGAGAAGCCTCTGAAGGCAATTCAGGAATCACCAAGTGTCTGGCTGACCAAACTCCTACATATAAAATGAGAGAGAAATGATGCTCAGTTTCTGCCAGTGTCTGTCCCCATTCTCCTCCTGTCTTGTTCATCCCTGACCTGTCCCTGAGGAAAGACTTTTTAGCAGGTCCCGTTGTGATAGGATAACGGGTAACAGTTCTAAACTAAATGAGGGTAGGTTTAGACTAGATGAAAGCAAGTAATAAATTTTTTACAAGAAGAGTGGTGAAACACTGGCACAGGTTGCCCAGAGAGGCAGTGGATGCCCCATCCCTGGATACATTCAAGGTCAGGTTGGATGTGGCTCTGAGCAGCCTGACCTAGTTGAAGATGTCCCTGGCCACTGCAGCGAGGCTGGACTCAGTGACCTTTAAAGGTCCCTGGCAACCCAAACCATTCTATGATTCCATCAGCTACAACCAGGTTTCTGTTGTCAAGGTTTTCATTTGTTCATTTTCCTGAGAAGTTCCCATTTTGTTTAGCAGAAAATAGAAGTACATGAGCTCAACCCAGAGTCAATCAGCAATCTTTCACAAATGGGTCTCAAGCAAATAGCGCACAAAATGGTAGAGACAGCACAGAGAAAGTGCCACCCTGTTCCAATAGAAAAGCATCAAGTGAAGAAGCCAATGCTTAGTTTGTTCTGGGCTCCTGCTTTTTTAGGGATATACCATATATATTTCTTCCTTTTCCTTACACATTTGCATGCTATTGTCCCCACAGAAAACACAAACATTGTGTCAGGATACATTTCACTGCATCACTTCACTGTATCAGCAGAAATGCTGAGTGGAAACCATGACCTTACATGGTCTGTGTCATTAGTTCCCATGTAAAGACAAAGGAAACCTAACTCAGGCAATATATCCCCTGATATAGACCTCTGGATGTGCTGAGGATTCTCTTACACAAGGAAAAGGCTGTGGTGTTTTAAAACACCGCAGTTACAAGTCTTCTGCCTCTCCACAAATCACATAAATTTGGAAAAAAATGACTTTCATTTCATGCCTGAAGAGGAGAGAAGAACATGCTCATGAACATGTTCACGAGGGCTGGAGCACCTCTCCTATGAAGACAGGCTGAGAGACTTGGGCTTGTTCAGCCTGGAGAAGAGAAGGATCCAGGAAAACCTTATAGCAGCCTTTTAGTACCTGAAGGGGGCCTAAAATAAAGCTGGAGAGGGACTTTTCATAAGAGTAAGTAGTGGCAGGAGAAGTAATGGTTTTAAACTGACAGAGGGTAGATTTAGATTAGATATTAGGAAGAAATCCTTTACTGTCAGGTTGGTGAGGCACTGGCACAGGTTGCCCAGAGAAGCTGCGGCTACCCATTCTTGGCAGTGTCCAAGGCCAGGCTGCATGGGGCTTTGAACAACCTGGCCTAGTGTGAGGCATCCCCACCTATGGCAGAGGGGTTGGAATTCGATGATCCTTAAGGTCCCTTCCAACTCAACCCAAACCATTCTATGGTTCTATGAAAAAGGGACAGGTCTCCTGTTCGGGAAGGTGCTCTTCTGGGCAATGGAAGATCTCATTTCTAGATTCAAGTGTGTGAATCAGAAAGATCTGAACTTCAGTCACCGGAGCCAAATTCTTTCTCCCTTAAAAAAAAAATGAAAATCTGTATATTCTCATTTCAATCATTTATCTAAAATAATAAACACTTACTTGACTCTTTCTCTATGGCTGAGAGTCATATATGTGAATAAGCATGATAAAGTCTTGACCTATATGAATTAATCCAACATCTTCCAGCCATGAAGACCATGGTCAGTTTGATGGCTCCCTAGAGGTCACTATTACCGCCCTTGAACAGGAGTACATCTTGCTTCTGTATCTGATCCCCTCACCACATCTTAATTCCTTTCTTCCTGCTCCTTGAGAAAACTTCTTTCCTCTGGTGTCTCGTTTCAGGATGGACACACACCTCAGGATGACCAAGCAGAAGGAGAGCAGGATTTTGCAAGCACACAACACGCAAGATGACACAGACAGCTGGGTTGAGGAATTGAATGAATCTGACTATGCTGAGATTTACTAACACACATGTATAAGGAAATGTATAATTGAGCTGAAGCAGCTCTTACTTGTTTCAACTTCTTTTCAATCCTTCTCATGCTTGAACAAAAGGATAAATATTTTCTCCCTTACTGATGTGTTTGAGAATCCTCCTACAATGGTTGCAGTAATTAACTGCATCTAACAGCAATGATCTGTGAGCTATCGAATACCTTCAGGTATCTGTAACAAAGACACTAACAATCATAATTTCCTAATGTTTAAAAGCTTGAAAGAGTAAAAGACCTTCACCTTCAAAACTAGTATATTCAGACAGAATAGAGGTTTTTCATAACAGTTTATCTATATTACATGTGTCCGAAACTAAATCGGGGACAAAGAGGCCGACACTGACAGGCACCATCGCACTGCTGCCCATAAAGCTGCAACCGTTCTATTCAGCACATAAAAGTCACTGGGCAGAAAGGGATCGCTTCAGTCGTCTTTTCAGACAGGAGCGCCTTTTGGAGAAGTGCAACCGGTTAGGCTCTGGATAGCCAGCTTTATAGCAAAAACCTCAGCCCTAATCAAATGCAGCGCAGAAGAAACAAGTGGCAAAGAGCGTAAGGCATCTGAGCAGATGGTTCCAGTGTTTTCTTGAGCGTTCGGTGGAATTATCTACCCCTAGCACCCGCGCTCCCCTGGCTTTGCGCTGACAATCCCAAGCCGTACGCACAGGCGAGGGGACAAGCCAGCGTCCCGCCGGCAGTCCGCTCCCGCAGCCACAGCATGCTGCCCGCGACACCTGACCGAGTCCGGGCAAAACCCCGCTGCTGGCGGACCCCGCCGGGACGAGGGGCAGCCCCACCCCTGCCGCCCGCCCGGCGCCGGCGTTCCAACTCTGCCACCGGCCGGGCTGCGGTACCGGGTACGTGGGGTCCTTCCTCCCCGCCGCCTCCTGGGTCAGGGAAGCCGAGACAGGCTGGAGGCGCGGGGACCCGGTTATGGAGATGTGCCTGAGGGCCGGGCAGGTGCGACCGGCGGGGAGGGAGGGAACGGACTCGGGCTGCGCCTCACCCCGCCGCCTCGGAGGCAGCAATGGGCCGGGAGAGGCTCCGCGCCACCGCCCCCTGCCCGCCGCTCCTGCGGGGAAAGGCGCTGCTCGCCCGGCCGAGCAGAGAGAGCCGCTTCGCCGGAGCCTTCGTGCCCACCCCGCCGAGGGGCCGGGCCGGGCTCACCCGACGGCTGCCCCCAGGACCTGCGCGCCCCGAGGCGAGCGGCGGCGGGGCGGAGAGCCGCGGAGAGCTGCCGGAGCACCCCCTGGCCTCACCTGTTCAACACTTTCCTGATCCTCTGGCGCACGCTGGAGGAGGGCGCGGAGATGCCGCTCCTGCCGCCGCCGCTGCCGCCCTCCGCCGGCAGGTTCTCGATGGTGGCCACGACATGGCTGGGCTGCGGCGGGTGGTGCGGCGACGGCGGCGGCTGCGGCGGCGGGGGGTGGCGGTGGTGGC